>CM040241.1:293851925-294105009 GCA_022545495.1 Chrysanthemum lavandulifolium
TGCCATTAAAAATTAGTAGTGTCAATCACTCCTTTTTCATTAGGTCTTGATTTAGACTTGGAGATTATTATATCGGTTGAGTAATCTTAATCAAAGATAGTGTAAGATTCAAAGGGCTAATTATAATGTGTGATGAACCTTGATCAATAATAGTTTTACAACATGGGTGTGCTCCCCTTAGTCCCACTCTCACGTGGTTGCATATTTGATAAAGAAATAAAAACAACTAAGGATTGTGATGTTCAATCATTTATATATAGACCTCTCTAATAATGTATGTATACATGCTTTCATATAATAGAAATTGTATTAGTTGTATTTATGTACACATGGGGTATGTCAAATTGTACGATTTCTATTAGGTGTATGAGATCTAATAATACAATGTGAAATAATGCAACACATATGATGTTAGTGATATGATTAAATGGTACCACAAAGTGATTACAAAAACACAAAGTTGTGTATGGGACTACCAAAAAAGTGTGACAATAAAGAAACGTTGCATAAGATCATATAACAAATATGGTTTATCATATGTATTATTTCCATGCAAAGGCGGATGTAAAGGTTCGATTCTTTCTTTATAACGTAAAATTATGAGTGTTGTTATGCATACTCTTTCTGGCTCATCGGTTACCCCCTTATCAATAATACAAGTCAGTTTTTTTATCAGTTTACGTTCCCTTTTTTTTGTCTTTTAATATTATTAACTTGTCAAATTTTATATTTTTTGTTCCGTAACTTTCTGTTTCTTACTTTTCTAATAAAAAATTATAAAAATAAATAAAAAAACAAAAAACCTAGAGGGTATTGAAATCCAAACATAAGGTATGTATATCAATTCCCTAAAATTATATCAAAACTCTCGAATTTGTGAAATGATATTTGTCCAAAAATTTGTGCAAGTCTTCTTTAGTTACATTGAAATAATCAATTTTTTTTTGTTATCTGGGTTTTTGATTTGACATCATAATTACTAATTCCGGACGACTCACCTTTTGGATAATTGAAAGTCGGACGCAGTGAACCTCCGTAATCTAATAACTTTTAATCATAAGTCCCTCACTTTTTTTATGTTAAATTATATGAAAATAAAAATCAATGCATATTAATTGTGTAGGGTTAAGAAATATAAAGAAAGGAACATGAAACATGTTGAAAGTTACACTTTATGTCATACATGATCAATATTCATTCAAGTGTTACATCTCCTTTGTTAGATTCATGGGTCAAACCATCGTATTCGACATTAATACATTCTTGATTCTTCCAACCAACACATGCGGTGTTCATAAAATCAAACAAATCACTTTTAACTTTTTAATTTGACAAATTATAGATTTAAATGATTGATGTTAGCTCTAACTATTTGCATAAATCACATTACAAGTCAGATTTCAGAAATATTAGATATTTCTGTTATTATTTTACCGTCACATATCAATCATCTAAAAGTAACTAATAAACAAAATTTTCTTTTAATAAGTTTGTGGATGACATATAAAATGTAAAATGACAAGTAAGAAAATAAGTAAAAAAATATAACATTTCTTGTTAAATACTTTTTCCGTCTTTAAATAAGTGTCCACTATTGACTTTTTATGTCTTTTTTCTTTTTTAACTTTGACATTAAATTATTTTTGTGTGTTATGTAATACTTTATACAAAATACATGAATAAATTGAGTTTTAAATGTATTTTTATTTGTATAATTTTCATCAAGTATTACATAACACGAATGAAATAATTTAAGGTTAAAGTTGAAAAAAAAAAAAATGCTTTGAAAGTCAATGTGAAAATTTATTTAAGGGCGAGGAAGTAGCTTGATATGTTTTAAGTGGACTATAACATGATTCATTTTATGATGTTGTATTAGACTATATGTAACATGGACCCAATCGACTTACATCTCTTTTGTCACATAAGTTTTTTTTCTCTAAGACTATTTCTTGATTAATTTAATATAACAAGGAGATCAATACCATAAAAATACATCTTAATAAACACCACACACAAAAACAAGCACACAAAGTCGGTCACTGAGCCGACCCACATCTCATTTTTCTATTATGAGACGCTTCTTTGATGAAATGGGTAACAAAGTGGGACGAGTTTTGGCCTTGCCACATGGGCTGAGGACTTGTCTAAATACCTCTTATTACATCCAGCCTTATACATTCTTACTCAAAACTTTAGTTAAAGCTTTTAAATTACAAATCAACTTTTTGGTGGTGTTATCTTATGGCAAATACTAATTAAAATGACTTGTATTCATCGATATACATAAGTTGACTTCTAAGTTAAATCTTAACAAGTTTAAAGACTATTTAATTACATTAGATTGGGACTCTTTCGAGGAGTGAAGTGTTGTTGAAGAAACATGTATTCATGATTGGATAAATAAAAAAAAGAATTGATATTAAATAATTTGGGGTCCATGTTAAGTACTTTGTTGGTCAACCATAAATGTTATCATTTGAGGAGACCTAACATGTTTTTCATTTCTAATTGTAGTTAATGATAATCAGTTTTATTTTTACATTAAATATTAAATATGTTAAAAAAATAAAAAATAAAATACAACCACATAACATCAATATGCTTTGATTATGTTACTCAAGTTGTTGTTATATTTAAAATCTCAATTAATGATCAAGAGTTGTTTAACAAACTAAATCATTTGACTTTTATTGAGGTAAACAAGTTAACTAATTTCCAATTGCATTTGGTAGAGATTACATATAGGAAACAAAGTAGAATTTTATATATTTGAATGACAATGAAATATCAAGTAAACTTGATAGTCACTCCTTAACAAATAAACGTTCTATGATTTTTTGCATTTGGTAACACAACTTTTTTTTTTTTTTTTTTTTTTTTTAACGCCAACTAACTATCTCACAATATACAATCACAAATTATTTCACATGTCTTAAGCATGACTTTAACTCATAATTATTTTAGTTTTCTCACACCAGCGCGATAAAAGTCTATTAAGACACACCTTCTTCAGTAAGAAGTCCAAGTATTGAAAGAGAGAAAACTGGCCATGCTATAACAAAATGTCGTAATTGACTTTTTAACTGTCAATAAACAATACATAAAAAAAGGCACCTAAACAACTTGTTGATATACAAATCTTCGATTTATTTATTTATTTATTTATTTTTTTAAGTCCATAACCATAATCACCGATTCACAACTTATGTGGCCAAGGGAATCAAGTAATCTTATGTTCTTATAAGAAAATCTAAATTTAAATCTCACCGGGCAAGCATCACGGTCAAAGAAAATATTCACGAGGATATTCGGCTAAAATCACACGCATACGAGTCAAATACTGTCACTAAAAGTAATCTAAACAATTTTTTAAATCCATTTACTTGTTTTAAGTCAACGAATGAGGGTTTTCCTCCTCTTGTTATTTGGGTAAGCGAATATTTGACTTAGATGCATATGATTTAACCGAAGTATTTCATAATTATTTACCTAAACCCTCTACAAAATACATAATGAGGTTTTAACTATAGATTACTTGTGAGGAGGCTAGATGCCTTATCATTAGGGCATTTAACGGAGGTTATAATCACCATAAAATGACATAATAGTAAGACACGTAACCTCCTCGTAAGAAATGTTAGCTTAACACCTCACTAGATACACATATGTAATTCATAAATAACCTGAAAACAAAAACATCATCCGTTTATAATAAGAAACAACACACAATTAATCCAAGATTCTAACATATACTATGGTGTGTAAACGTCAAGTTCAACTATTAAAACTTGAGCTCAATTGACTGGGTCTCTATTACTTTTACATTTCAAGCTCAAAATCGAATAGCTGACGAGTTATCTTACACCCTTACATATGCTCCCAAGTCATTCATATCAAGTCATTAAATAGTTAGAGAACACAGTACCATGAGTTATAAGGCGTGTTACAATCTTATAACGCGAACCTATAACTCAACTCCACATATCCCTTTGAATTATAAGGGTTTGTGCTATACTAACTAGCCAAGTCATAAGTTACGAATTATAAAACAAAAAACTATGATAATAGCTTGTAACACGAAAAGTGTGTCAGAACGAGACCTAGGCCTCCGAAAGCACCTTTGTATACTAAGGGTGAGAATCGATTCCGAGGCAGTGGGAATCGATCGAAATAATGTTGTTGTTTTTTACCAATGGTTTTAATTATCCTTTTTAAGTATAATATTAAACCTTAATAATCAAGACCGATTTAAAGTAAAACGGACCGATTGACCTTGTCAACAAATGTTACTAATACTTTGAACGTGGTCGGTCCGGTCCGATCTTCAACCTCGATTTGTAAACAAAAGTCCATGATAAATAGGCAATACTTTTTGTCTAGCCCAAAGTTATTTTTGGTATGGTTAACCTAGAACCTAATCTCACGAGATCGAAATAAGTCAAAAAATCGAACCGACACCGGACCGATGGAAGGTCTTTTATCTTTAAAGTAGACAACTTTGGTCGGAACCAAAGGGTTTTCGGTTCGATCGGTCGGTCCGATCTGAATGCTCAGCCCTACCTTGTACTACTCCTTTCTATTATAGATCCATCCATCCACCCAATCCATTTTTGATGTGTGTTAGTTAATTAAACTTGTATAAAAAATGATAAAGAAAGTAAGCATGTCACATGGCTACCTGTACCAAAAATAAAAAAACTTGTATCCTTCACTCTTCCTTCATTTCCTTCATCATCTTCAACAACAAACAGATCTCACTCACACACACACACACTAATCACACACTCAAAAACACACACTAAACACAAATGAATCCATAACTTATAACTTAAGATGAATCGGAGCTCATCGAAGGACATCGGTCGGAACATGTCCGTCGCCGGAGGAGGAGGAGGACTCATGAATCACCGCCGAGGAATGCCGTTTAACCGGAATAGTAACGGTTCTTCTGAGAATTATAACGGTAACGGTAACGGTAATCATACGGATCTGTTTAGTCGGAATAGGACTAGTGCTCCGGTGATGACGTCATCCGATGAATCTAATGACTGTACGTTTTTCATTTTTTTTTATATATATAATTTTTATATAATGTTGTGTGTTAGTTAGGTTATGATAATTTTTAGTGTTTATAAATGATGACGTCATTCAAATATATTTTGTTTAGATTTTGATTAGTGAGGATAAGGTAGAGATGATTAGGTTATAGGATATAGATTCGAGTGGTGCGATTTGTGTTTACGGTTACGATTTGGCCCGATATGATTTAGGTGTTTGATTACGGTTAAAATTTCGATTTGATTTGATGCGATATGATTTTTTTTAATATAATGTTTGTTAGTTACGAGTAGTTAGGTTTTGTGATGTTGTGATTTGATTGATATAGAAGGTTAATATAGCTGATTAGGTTATATAATTATGATTTTATTGATGTGATTCGTGTTTAATTAGGTTTTGTAAGGTTTTTAAATTGTGAATTATGATTAAGTTAAGTGTTTAGATTTGAATATTTTATTAATAAGGATAAGGTAGGGATGATTTTATTGATGTGATTTGTGAATCGGTACGATTTTGATTCGATATAATTTTAAGTGCTTAAATTATTTTTTGTGATGTTGTGATGATTTGATTGATTTGAGTGTTTAGATTTTGATTAGTAAGGACAAGGTAGAGATGATTTAGGCTATATAATATAGATTTGATCGACGCGATTCGTGTTTACAATTTGATTTAGGTGCTTGATTAGGTTGAAAATCTGGATTTGATTGATATTTGAACTTGGTTAATTAAGGTGATTAATATGCTTCGTGTATTTAACAAGTAGCATAGGGTTTAGGTGTTTGATTAGGTTTTGTTTATGAATTATGATTGAGTTTAGTGTTTAGATTTGATTATTAGGCTATATAATATAGATTGGATTGACGCGATTTGTGTTTACGATTTGATGCGATGTGATTTAGGTGTTTCATTAGGTTTAAAATCTGGATTTTATTGATATTTAGATTTTTAGTAAATCAATTTGATTAAGATGCCTTATGTATTTAATAACTAGGTGTATAAATTCCTCTTACATCGCATACCGTGCTCGGGCGGGATTGGGTATTGTTGTTGTTGTTGTTGTAGCATTTCGATTTGATTCGATATGATTATGGTGTTTGATTAGTTTCTGTTTATGAGAAATGACTGGTAGGTGTAAGCCGTGCAGCATGACAACATTTGTTGGCTGTAGCTAAGGGACCCACTTTTTGACAAAACAATGAAACACTGACACATGGTTAGAGGCATAAAATTTAGACACATATTTAGACCTCCTAATCATTCTCTTATGATAGAGTTTAATTAAATTTGGTGTAAATTTGGGTAATTAATACGTTTCGTGTTATTAATGAGTAGGTGTAGCGTTTTGATTCCATTCGATTTGATTATGTTTAGGTCATAGAGTTTATTGATACGCTTAATGTATCCGATTAGGTTTTCCTGTTTAGAAATGATTAATATGCTTCACGTTTCTAATTAATATGCTTAATGTACTTAATCCACTTAAGTGTGTTGATTTGATTGTGATGTTTCATGTATTTTATTAGGTTTGGATTGATAGATGTTTTTGACCTTTTTTGATTAGGTATAGTATTTAGATTTGATGAAAAGTGTGTTTTGAAAACGACAGTGTATCTGGCATTGTATGGATAAAATTTCAGATTAATTGTTGTTATTAGACTGTTGTAGTTTTGTTTTTCAGTGATTTTTGGCTTTATGTTGTTGTAATATGGTTCTTGTTTGGATTTATGCAAGGGTTTGAGCTGTTATCAGTTGTTTAATTAGTACTGGTGTAGCTAATATTTGTTCTAAGTTTGAATCTGGATTTTTAACTGATTATCTATAGATTTGTGTTTATTCAGTGCAAGCTAGATTAGCGAGGCTTTCAGTTGGATCAGCGAAACCAGCGAAAAGTATATTAGATGACTTGCTGGTGTCTAATGAAGGGGGGAAGAACGACTATGATTGGTAAGTTTTCTGGTTAATAATGCATGCACTTAAGTAGCCTTTAGTTTAGATCTAGCTTCTTTCTTAGCTGAATCACTTGTATTTAGTGATAGATCTGTTAGAACCTATCGAATTTCAGCTGTGTACTATCAAAATGGCTTCATACATCAATAGGGTAGTAAAACTTTAGACTGTGAGGTCTTAATTATATACTTATATGATATTTGTTCAAAGCATTGTTGCTAGCTAGCTGAATTATCTCGAACAATTTGAACTTCAGTGTTGGTAATGGCTGAATTTGCTATGTCTTTCCTTTGTCCAAAAGTCGCTTTAAGTTAGTTTGCTTCGTTGTTCATCTCAATTAATTATGTAGCGAAGGGTGATCTTTAGCTCAAAGGCTTCTGAGCTTTGTGGGGCTTAGGGAAGTCTACATATTAAACATTTACTTTGGATTTTGCAAAGGGACAGCTAATACTCGTGACCCTTGGTTGCATGTTTTCATGTTCTACTGTCTTACTTATCCTTGCTATTAGTAATTATTGTTAAGATTTAAGGAATGTCCCAAAGCACTGGCATAGCCGTTTATGCCTTGCATCTTTAGTTATACTGGTATCTATCAAGTCTTAAGCGAGAGGTTTAGTGTAGCATGGCATAATTTATTCATGTAAGGAAATGAATCACATTGTTACATTTAGGCGTGTTTTTTTGAGTGAAACTGGATTATCTAGTCGCCTCTTAGTCATTGGGCAAATGATCAACTTAACTGTACTATGTTGGTCGTTTAATCACATTGACAACCATTACTTAAAAATGAACTTCAACAACTGATTCTAGTTGATCTATTTGGAAAACAGTTACTATTATGTGCCATACTATTATCACTAGTCTAATCACGTTGACAGTTTGATACCCATCTTCTTTAACTTCCGATATTATTAGATTTAAACTGTGAATAATGAAGTATTATCATTTTCTGTTACAGGCTCCTTACTCCCCCAGGAACTCCTCTTGTTCCTTCCTCAGATGGGAGAGAGACTCAACCAACACCAGCCACTGCAAGAAGCAGGTCTTCGGTTAGATCAAGCTCTATAAACAAGTCTTCAAGGGTGCGTTTTCTGATACAACATGTCTTCTTTTGATGCTTGCTTTGAGATCCTTCTACATAGTTTAAACTTAGTTCTGTATCTAAATTGCAGCTTTCTGTAGCTCAATCTGAGAGCAACTATCCTTCAAGACCAGCAAGAAGCAGTTCAGTGACACGTCCATCCATTTCTACCACCCCTCAATATACAAGCTATTCTAGCAGAAACACTAACATTCTAAACACCAGTTCCGCGTCAGTTTCTTCTTACATAAGACCATCCACCCCAACTAACCGCTCATCAACAACAGCAAGACCATCCACCCCATCCGCCCGCACAACACCATCGCGAGGCTCAACTCCTTCTAGAACCCGCCCGTCTCCTGCAGCTTCTTCCAACGAAAGAACTACAAGACCTTCCCAAAGTACGCGTCCTTCAACTCCTGGTTCCCGACCGCAAACACCAGGAAACCTGAATTCACCCACTATTAGACCACCTTCCCGACCATCTACCCCCACTCGCAGGAGCCTGACACCTTCTCTTTCTTCATCTACCCCATCTTCAGCTTCTGCTGGACGTGCGTTATCTTCAACTCCCCGAACCGTGGGGTCCAATTCCAGGCCAAGCTCTCCTAGCCCACGTGTACGCCCAACACCTCAGCCTATCAATCACGCTGATTTCTCCCATGAAACACCACCAAATCTCAGAACAACTTTACCCGACAGGCCTCTTTCTGCTGGTAGGTCCAGGCCAGGCGGTTCCACCACTGTGAAGGGGAATCTAGAGAGTTCAAACACTGGTGGTAGTATTACAAGAAGACATTCTTCCCCTATTGTTAATAGAGGACGGATTGCAGAACCACCTGGAAGGGGCCGTCCCCATGTTAATGGGCATACGGCTGAGAGTTTAGATCGAAGAACCTCACATTTGCCTGATTCACTGACACGTAAACCTATTAAGTCGTCAAGTCAAGAGAATGTTGTAGGAGGCTTTGGGAGGAACATCTCAAAGAAGTCACTGGATATGGCAATTAAGCATATGGTATGAATACCCTTCTCTTAATTATGTTTCATATTGCTACGTATAGTTATGGATAAGTAAAGGCAACTAATCTTTTTTAAGGGGGAGTCCAGATGTGCATTCCTAAAACAACTATCTGATCACCGTGACTTCTACACGATTTAATCAGTTCGTAAAATTTAGATAATATGTTTGTTCATTATGGGCTGATTCTGGTTTTAGGAATAGGTCAGAAGGGTGGAAGGTCCACACTCCGTTAAAATTTCCTAAATCATCATATTAAAATTTAGTTGAATAATATAATTTTTGTAGATTATGTATTACAAGCTGTTTATTTTTGGAATATATGGGCAAAAAAGTAAGTTGGGTTGACCCGTCCCTTAGGCCACCTCTGTGACTATGCTCTGACCTCAAATTTCTTTGTTCTCTACAGGATATAAGAAATGGGGGTCCCCGTCTTTCAGGATCGACACTCTTTCCTCAAAGCATCCGGTCCACCAACTCCAGGGCCCCTGGACGAGCCTCGAGTGCACCAGGGTCTGTAGTAGACGGTCCAATCAGTAATGGAATCACTTCAGAAAATGGAAGTTACAATAATGTATATTCATGGAACAGAGGTCTACCCTTAGAAGATCAAAGTCCACATTCTTCTAAACTATCATCAGAAGTTGACATTTACGAGAGTTCAAGGTATGACACAATTTTATTAAAAGAGGATTTGAAGAACACTAGCTGGCTGCATAGTGCAGATGACAAGATTGACGAAGGGTCGTTCTTTGATAATGGATTTGAGTCACTTCCTGAGCCTTTTGGACCCTTGTGACATCTTTGAAGATGGTTTATTTCCTTTCTCGTAATACTAAATTCCGGCTTCATATTCGTTTTAATTACTAGTTAAAAGGCCATTTAGGAAAAGAAAAAAAGAGTACATCTTAACAAAAACATCAAAAGGGTGGGTTTGTGTATCTTTGTTCTATTATATATTTATGTCAAGTTTTATAGTTTGTAACCTCCTGCTTGTTTTTTACCAATAGAAATCTGTCATGAACCCTTAATGTGCTGTATAAACTTCTGCGGTTCACCAGCTGGTTTGGTTTAGTTTGGTTCTGTTCATTTGCGGTTCAAGAGGCCCCCCAGTGATAGATGTATCACGTATGTAATCAAGTAGCTTATAGTAGCCATAGAAGTAGTTTGGTTGAGGGGTTGTTAATAACCAATGACTATGACCAGCTGCCTAATTCTAGGGTCCAATTTCATTAGTAGGCTTTCATTGCTGTTGATTTGATTTATTTGGGTGGTAAGAGGTTGGACCAAGTTGATGCTTGTCGATATACTAGTCATATTGTAATCCGCTGAATGCTTCTATTGCCTGTAATCGAACACGTATTGCATATAGTTTCTTGTTAGCACGTCTTTAAATTTAACCTATTGATGTATAACAGCTATGTACACAATTGCTATTGAGATACCTTCTTTGTAAATTCTAGTGGCACCTTCGCGTCTAAAACCAACTAGAAACCATACGTTATCATGAAATCGAACAAACAACAAGATTAATCATCATCATTCATTATAAAACTTACAAATTTTCCACTCTATTCGTATCATTAGAGAAGTTCAGTTCAGGACAAAAGTGGTGCTCTTTTTCTTTCAATCAAGAACACAAAGGTTGATTTTTGGGATCCTATGTTACATCTTTAGAAAGTACACACTTACTATGATTAAACATACAAAATAACTGACAAAAGAAAGGTGACAAACATACATTTAAATCATGTTGTTGACAGTTAACATCCAACTGTCCTTTTTATACAGGTTAGTTTATATGCATCTTTTGACCCTTTTGATAGTAAGAGTAATGGGTATGGTGCTAAGTAAAAGGTTGTTAAGATTTAACATTTTCAAGTTAAAGACATGTTAATCATTCCATGTGTGGTGTTAAGGGGGTGTTAACATGCCCATGTTAACACCTTAACGCCACGTTAAAATGTTTTTCATTTTTTTTTCACCCTCTAAATGAAGGGTTGTTTTTGTAAATTGTTGGTGAGTTAAGGTTTAACCTGGGTAAGTTATGATAAAGGGTGTTTTTTTTTTTATTAAATTAAAGTGAAATGTTAAAGCTGATGTGGCGTTGCCGTGACAAATGTTAAACCTTAACACAAGGTTACTACACCTTGTGCTCTAAGTGATAAGGTGATGGATTTGTTCTAACTATAATAAGCAACTCTAAATGAATTGTTTTTTCCATCCCAAAGATATGATAAGTTTTATAATTAGATCTTTTTAACAAGAATTAGAGATGCGTAGCCTTGGCTCGAGAAAGGTGGTGAGCTCACAATAAGGTTGGGTTCCTGGGCAGAATGACGATGGCTCCCTTTACGCACGCAGAAAGAAACCCCTATCGCTTCTGACAAGACTGAACTGAAGCTGCGTAGGAGCAAGAAACCTCCATCGCTAGACTAGAGGCCTTTGGTTTTATAATTAGATTAATGAGCTTAGATTAATAATCGTATTAACAATCTATATGCAGTGGCGGAGCCAGCATATGTGATCTAAGGGGGCACCGAGCAATAATACGGTTTTTAGTGTAACGTCAAATAAGTCGGGTCGGGTTTACTTAAAGGCAACAACAAATTAAAAGGGTTCTATCTCGATGAAATTAACACTTGTTATAGACTATAAATGCTTAACAAACTAAACATAACGAACGCATAAATTGTATTAAATTTTATCGTATCGTGGTAAGCAACTTAATTTTCTAAGACATGTGATTATTTCGGAGAAGCCATAACTTTTTAAAATTTAAAGAAAAATATGATGCTAGAACCTATGATGTTAACAAAAATTGACCACGCAAACTTCTTGATTTAAACCGATTTTCGTATGTATGACCGTAAGCTCGATAAATTAGTAAGAAACGAAATTATTTAAAACAAACAAAATTTCCATTATACGCAAACTATATAATAAACTTGAAAATCTTATAAACAATTTAATATAATTTAACACCATATAAATTATAGTTTTGAGAAAAACTATTGAACTATTAGATATGATAACTGATAAGTACTACCCGGCAAATCCTATGTTATATATAGACAAAAGATAAATAAAAAGAAATTGATACATATAATAGCTAAGTTATAATCCGCGCATGTATGCGAGGGGTTGAAAAAAAATTATTCCATATTAATATTGAATATCGTCTTTTAAAATGAATGCGTATAATTATATAGTTATAAGTTTATGACGCATTGAAGTTTACACATAAAAATTTTTGTTAGGTAACTCAAGATTTAATTTTATTTAGTGACAAAAATGTTGATATTTATTTAAATTTATTCTTGATATTATGTTGTCTACGATGCAAGTTTAATAGCACATAATGAGTGTTGGTAAAGTTAAAGTATACTTATTTTATAATAGCGTTGATATTATGTTGATGTTTTATAAAAATGTTTTTAGATATTTTATATAAATAAATAAAATTACATTAATTATTGTTATAAGACAATCGCAGATATTTATTTTTATATTAAAGTAAACCGTCTTACAATTTGATAGTTATATTTCCATTTTCGAATTTAGCCGTATTTAAAATGTAAACTTGTGTCCACGTAGGTTATTTTAAAATGAAATAAATAGTCGCTTATTAAACGTATATAGTAAAAAATTGATAGTTATAATCATATGTAAATTTATATGTTGTTATTTTAAAACAACATATACATTGTATTTTTAAGATATAAAGTTTAAAGTGTATAAAAGATAAGGGGTATTTGTTTATAATCAAAAGTTATTAAAAACATGGAGGTTTATAATATTACACTTAACTCTATATAATTTTTAAAATCAACCACTAAAGTTTTATTAATCACCTCCTTTTTTTAAGTTTTTGTTTTCACAAATTTACACCTATATTTTTATGTGTTTTTATCGACCAAATTCTTCACCAAATTTATTAAAGTTCAATTAAAATCAATTTAATTTTGAATTTTATTAACCAATCATCGCACGATTTTCTTACACGTGCGAAATTGAACTCTCCTATCGGCCTTATTTTTTTTCAATGAAAAGGGTTTTAAAACACTCTAAATGATATAATTTTTATTATATAATAAAAGATATATTCATTTTGTGAAAAATAAACAATTAATCAATTGATAATCATCTAATACCACGTGATATCTTAAACCCCCACACAACATTTAAAAACATTCTTACACATAAAATATATTTAAGACACTAGCCAATTGGTTGACATGTCGAGTTAGAGAATGGACCGGATAAACACTATGACTAACCATATATGATATGAGAAAAATACATTTAAATATTAAGTTATGAATTGCATTAAGTTTTGTAAAGTTGAAACTTGAAACCCAACCAAAGTCACGATCGTGCTCTCAGGCACCTTTAAATTTTTTTTTTTTTTTTTTTTTTTTTTTTTCAGTTTAATATTGTATTTAGACATGTTTTGATGTATGTAACAAACTTAAACAAAATTATTTTGCTTTAATTAGTTCTTGTTATACAAATTTGTATACTTATGTGTAAGAAAATGGAGAACAAGGTTATTTATTATTATTTTTTTGAGCACGGAGTTATTAAAACACTTTAGGAAGGAGCTAGAATAAAATTACAAAGGCTTCATGTCAAGAGTTCCAACAATTAATTTACGCTCTACTTTTAAGCCAAGAAAAGAAAAAGTCGAATGGAATCAAAATGTCATTTTTCCTCAGCGAGTGAGAGGAGAAAATAACACCGTTGCGATAACGTCAAATGCACCATAACAACGCTACGAAATGACGTACACTCGATCTTCATCACTCCTAGAAGCTCTCCAAACTTGAACCATTGCGCGATCGAATCAAGAAGAAAATGAGGGCATATCAATATCAACCCATCTTCTACAAGAAACCAAATGCTTGAAGACAAGTCACACCAAAGAAGACATGGTCCACGGATTCCACCACATTGTTACATCGGGCAAACAATGGACGGAATATCAAGGCCCTCAAAGATAAATTAAGGCGAGTAGGAAGCTTGTCCAAAGAAAGGCGCCAAATGAAAATGTTTACCTTCGAGGAAGAATATTGAACCATCGAGTGCATGGGAACACGAAGGAAGCAAACAAGAGTCAAGGTGAACTCACGTTACATGAACCGGCGCCATCGTTGTCAAGGTTCCAACTCCATGAATCGGGCTCATCAAGAAGCTTTACGACCCAACTCCGAAACTAGAGAATCTAAGGCACCTTCATTACGGAGCCCTCGACTTGCCTCTTCCAATTCCAAACCCAAGAATCATTTACTCTTGATCGAGAGTAAGCAATCCGCGTTGCATCAAGGTGATATAACCCGTTAAATCGGACATTAACGTGCCATTGCCATTCCATTCATCTTTCCAAAACCGAATAGATAAACCGTTACCCACTTTACGACTAAGAGTACTCATCAAGAGAAAGTTATGTTGATGAAGCAGTGAGTAGGGGTGAGCAAACGGACCGGATGGACCGGACCGACCGACAAAACCGACCGGACCGAAACCGACCGGACCGATGGACCGGCGGTCCTGTCTCGGTCTAGGGTTTTTGCCGGATTCGGTCTCGGTCCGGACCACAAACCCGGAATTTAGCCTTATTGGACCGGACCGACCGACGGACCGACCGAGACCGGACCGGACCGGACCGGACGACCACATTCGGTCTCGGTCTAGGGTTTTTGCCGGATTCGGTCTCGGGCCGGTCCGGTTTTTCTCGGTCCGGTCCGGTTTTCGACCGATGAGCAGCCTTAGCAGTGAGTATGTCGAGATGATGGATGCCCAAACGCCATTATAATTGCAACCTTTAATATCAAAACCTGCTTCCACACCATGTATAGCCAAAATGACACGAGCCCAAATAGATCGACATATAATAAATCCCAAGGCTTCCCAAAACTGATTTAATAAGAGTTAGGCGACCCCCAATGGATAAAGTGCTTGCTTTCCAAGAAGAAAGTTTCGCACGAAAACGGGCTATTAAAGGCTGCCAATTTGCTATAAGGTTCATATTTGCTCTAAGAGTTAAGCCAAGATAAGAGAAAGGAACAATACCTGAGCTACATCTTGTGTCACGAGCCAAAACATCAATATCATGAGAGTTCACTCCAAGACCGTAGACATTAGATTTGGAGACGTTTATTTTGAGGCCTGAAGCAAGATAGAACACGTGAAGAACACAATGATATTATTCATATCTTGCCTATTCCAATGCGAGATAATCACAACATCATCCGCATAAAGAGATGGGATAATTTAAAACTGAGTCTCCTATTGAAGCCCCATGAATAAGGTTCGAAGAGACCGCATTTTTTAACGCGGTGTGATGGCCTTCCATAATGATAATGAATAAGAAAGGACTTAGCTGATCACCTTGACGTTAACCACGCTTTATAGAGAATTCACTAGAGGGACTTCCATTTATAAGAACAGAAGCTCTAGCCGAATGAAGGCAACCCTGAATCCATAAATAAGTCTAGTGTAGTGTCTCGGAATTTTCTAACTAGAATAACATACGGTTTTTTACAACTAACATAAACAATGTACATATCGTTATAAGTTTATTACAAAACACGAGTTCCTAATCTAAGAATGACACTCACTTTCATTAAGTCTAACATATCGCCTTTGTAGTTGATAATTACCGCCTTAGAAGTAGATAATTACTAAAACCCTAGAAACCCTCCTCCCTCCTCCATTTTTGCTTGTCGGCCGAACAACATCACCACGAGAATACCATTGTTCGTGTGTTGCTAATCGATTTGATATGTGTGTTGTTGCTACTTTGATCAACCGCTAGCACGTTACTGTACTCGCTTGATCCATATACACGATGGTTGGTTAGTAGCATTGGACACCAAGGGTCGTTGCTAGTTTTGTAGGGCTTTGGTGGTCATCCGCACGAACATAAGACATGCACAACGGAAATGAACACAGAAGTCGTGCAAACCAAAACGCTTGTACACATATCTTCTAAACATTGATATAACATAAATTTACACATAAGAAGGGTGTTTAGAACATTTACTTGTTAATCCTGCTAGCAATAAGCTTCTTGACCTTTTTCAACTACATTAAACACCTTATTTAACTCATTGATATTTCTTGATCTTAATTATGGTTTCTTGAGGAATATCACAACTAGGGTTGCATCAGGTATCCACACATACTACATAGGTAGAACTAGGGCTACGAACCTATGACAAGTTAGACGAGTACAAAGTCGAGTAAAAACCCTAAACGACCAAGTGATCAAACTAGGGTTGCGATTAGGGTTTAGGAAACCCTAACCGTCATTGCGTGACGTGCGATCAACCAAAGGGATAAAATCTTTGGTTTCGTTGACTTGGAAGTCGACTTAAGGCTATCAAAGAAAGGTTTCGACCCTTGTTCCTTGTTTCGCCCGATAGCAGGAGAAAGGTAGGATAGGGAAAAAGAGAGAGCTTTTAGGGTTAAGTGGGGAATAATCAGAATTTCTTATGCAGCCTTGTATTTATAGGACCTCAAGGAGGTTCTCGAATACTTGTAGAACAAGTATTCGGTGTGACCCTTTGGCATTTTCGTGAAGACAAGTGTGCAAGCCGTTGTGTTGTTTGCACACAAATCCTTTCAAGTTTATAATTAGGAGTAGAGGTGGACCAAACCCTATGTTAGGAGAACTAAAACAAGTAAGTTAGCTCTATATTCTCTTATAGATGACCATTCGCGAGAGAATGTAACTTTATGAATAGAGGGTTTACCGAGATAGATCATATAGAGTAGTTGACACACTTAATGTGTGGTATCGATTTCTTAACCAATAGAAGTACCATTAGACCATTGCACTTGTAGATGAATCAATAAAACATAATAAGCTAAACTTGGCTAGCACGTTCTTCCATTGTTGATCACAACTTTACTTATTTTATCGTTTTAGTTATTTCCTAGATTAAGCAAATACTTGTGCCAATCTCTTAGATTGACCCCCTTTCTAATAGTTTTGATTAGTTTAGTTGATTAGTATTTCTACTAGGTTTACTAATCAACTCGATCCTCGCGAACGATCCCGTACTTACCATCCTAGCTATAACTGATCGGGTATACTACCGTTATATTGACTTTTAACTAAAAACATATTGACCTGACCAATCATATAAGTCTTCAAATAAATAAATGAATGTTATAGTCAAACATATACAAAACATTTTAATTTAAAAAAAAAAAAAAAAAAAAAACCTTCAACGAGTTTTCGGTGTTACAATTTCGTTCCTCGTATGAGTAGTGGCGGATTTATTAATCAGATTAACAGCATGCACCACCTAATGATTTTTTCGCTAAGTGATAAAAAAATATTAGTAGTTTTCTAGGTTCCGTATTTTTGATAAGGTTCTTTTTGTTTATTGGCTGAGCTTCCAAGTTGATTATTACAAGGAAGCAATCAACCAACCTAACTATCATTTGATAACGCTTGCATACAATAGTTGCACCCATAGTACGTAAGAAGTACTAAGAACATTATTGATGATATCCTAAGGAAAAATCCGTAGTGTCGGCTAAAATTTATTTCGTACGGCTCATACATTTGGTACGGTTTATAAACAACCGTACCAAAAAACAACCACAAAAAATTATTTGGTACGGTTTTTAAATAAACCGCACCAAATTATGTTTATTTGCTACGGTTTTGTAAATAACCGTACCAAAAAATAAAACCTACAAACAAACCGTACCAAATAATGTTTTTTAGCACGGTTGTTTAAAGAACCGTATCAAATGACTTTTTTTTCATCTTTTGGTACGGTTTTCCGATAACCGTATTAAAATAGCGTACCAAATAATACTTTGTGTAGTAGTGAAAACTAGAGATAGAAAACAAAAGAATTTTTTCTCCAACTAAACGCACCCTTATCTTTGACATGATATTACATAACACAAATCATGGCATTACATGATGTATCTCTTACATGTCGGTCATGAGATCAACGAAAGTACCGATAGCCCTAATATATAGAAACATTTACCTTTATTTGGCGTGGAAAACTACCTTGCATTTCTAAATCCTAAGAATTTTTCTAGTAGGGTAAACATATTTTCTTAAAGTGAAATATTTACCGTCAATAAAATTCAATGGGCTTTACAAAACACTTTCGATTCACCTAACCTGCTTACATGACAAGGTTTAGGTTATTAAATAACAAGAAACTTTCCTCAAAGAATTGTTTTGGTACGTGAACTAACAATTGTTTCATTAGATGTAAAAAAATTTAAATAGTGTTCCGATATGCGTATTTGGATGACACGTCATACTTTAAAATGTGACATGCAAATGTGCACATTGAAATACTTTTGAAAGTTTGTAACCTTTAGTAGAACACATTTTAGTTCACGTAACAAAATAATACTTTTGGATAAAGTAGTTTGCTATTCCCCATCACATAAAGCCCACTATTACACTCTTTCCCGTCAAAACATATCTTTTAGCACCAAATTTTCCCGCACTTTTTTCAAACAAAAACACATTCACTCACTCACTGTTTGTGTAATTCATTCCATCATCTGCTAAGAAATGGATTTCAGCAAAGACAAAGGTACTATCATCATTTCACACTCATTCACTTTATAATACAAACCCTAATTAATAACCTTTATTTTTTTTAGATGACGATTATTGTTGATATAAGTGTTCTCGGAATGATAACTACCGTAAATCTTTTCATTTTTTTCATCATATCTTTTTACATTTTTTAGGGTTACATTCTTTTGTTTTTTTTTCGCTTGAATGTTTGATGATCTTAAAAAAATGAAATATGATGTTTTGTATTTTTTTAGGAATCGTAGAATGTAGAATATTTTTTTAGGAATTGTAGAATGTAGAATGCTTTTTTTAGGAATTTGTAGAATGTAGAATGTTTTTTTAGGAATTGTAGAATATAGAATGTTTGTTTTTAGTAAAAGTCCCTCTTTTAATTTGTGTGAATGTTTTGATCTTTAGTGATTTGGAGAGTATTTGGTATATAAAGGTGTTTGGCTATCAAGAGATTTCTAGTATTTGTTTTTTGAGGGTTTTTTTTTTGAGTATTTTGTGTCAAAGTTTTTATTTTTTGTGGTTTGGAGACTTAATAATAAGATAGTTAGAATAAGTTTGATGTTTTTAGGAGTTTGACAATGCATTTTGACATTATATGTCATATGTGGTTTAATCCACTACTACAATAAGTCCTTTCGAGACCTGTTGTAGAATCCATCGAGACCTGTTTTTCATGGGGTCTCTAAGTGGGGCTCTCCATGTGAAAACCATATCGAGACCGGTTTAAAAACCGGTCTTGATTATCATAAATGAGACCGGTTTCATGATATATACCCGGTCCTATTATGAGTATCGAGACCTGTTTTTGAATGTTTGACGGGTCTTGTTTTATATACATAGACCTGTTTCTATCAATAAAACCTGTCTCTATTGCCTTTTTCTCAAAAACAGATTTTCTTAATTATACCATTTTCCTGTACAAATCCCACTTTCCAGATTTCAGATTTCATGTTCCCAGTTTCCAGATTTCATGTTCCAATTTCAAGAAATGCACAAGCAACTTTTGATCCATGAATTACCAAATACATCCTACATTCCATAAATTTAACTACTAAATCATAAACGTCAATACATATTCCAGAATTTAACTTAGATAATAACGAGTTCTAGCACTAATCGTATGTACGTTCCAAATGCCTTCTACAAAAAAGGAGTTCGCACATATTATCTTAAGTTAAATACTAAATGCCTAAACAAAAGACAATGGCATTACCAACAACTACCTATCAATAATGTTAATCAAATTGGACATAATTGATGCCACTTCTCGACGGTGTCTTCAATCTGATTCATGGAAAATGGATGATTGTCATGCCAAGGGATCTACATGTAAAAAAGGTATACAAGATATGTTAAGAGCTATAAAAGAAAACAAAACAAAGCATACTTATTGCATCAGTTTTCATTTACATATGTACTTACAATGTTTGGAAAATGATTCTGGTGAACTGTTACAAATTCATGCATCCATTTGAGTACATAGTACCAACATTCCCATTTTCCAGCTTGTTGATTGCACTACAGTTCAATAAACCAAAAATGTGTACATGTTAAAAGTTGTATAAAAGAGCAACTTGTTTGTATGTATCTAATCATAGTGATATAGTTTACCTCGACAACTTTGTAATTTGCAATGAACTTATTCAAGCAGCTTGTAAGCCAATAGCTTCACTCGGTCCTTTTCTTGTTCTTGTTCTGATATGAATCCAAGATGTAGCACATACGTTGTTTAGGGCATACAACAAACAACACCCAATGGTTCCCCCTGATAAAGTTGAAACAAAATTATTGGCCATATACGCACATAACCACAAACAGTTTAGAGATAATAGCGTGCATACTTTTCTATAAATGGCGCAAGGAAAATGTCTTAGGTAGAACTGAATACTCTCGTCAAGTAATCTTTTACACCCGTAGTGTTGCTAAGGCACTCACTTCCTTGAATCAAATACGGGTTTAATAGACCACAACGGCTAGAACTTGATTGAATCAACTTGTATAGCCCCCTAAAAAGAAAACGATATTATATAAAATAAATCTAAAATTTACACAACCGATAACTAGTCTAGATAGACAATCGCAAACAGCCCCTAGCCTATAAACAATCCCATACAGTCCTAACTAGGGATGAGCATGAGTACCAAAAAACGGGACTACACCGAACTGCAGATCGTGCCGACCGCACGGCACTGCTCACTATACCAGGTACGGTACCGGGATTACGAAACAAGATAAAAAAAAATCAATACCATTCAAAATTGGTACGGGAATAAAACGGGATCCTGAATTTGGTACCGGAATTCATAGAAGGTTTTTGTTTCTAGTTACAGTACTATGCATCAACAACCATCCTTAAAGACTAAAGTTTGTTACTAAACTATCAAATGAACTCAATGACTGCACTATCATCTAAACCTGTAAATACTTGTGCTAGCTGGACCATATTGATGTTTAGTTTAAAAGTGTATTATGCAACCTACGCATCTGAAACTAGTTACATATCTTTAATTTTCAATAAAAACGTTTTGTGCGTAAAAGTTTTAACTACTTCTTAATTTTATATTTCATCTTTATGAGAAACTCTTAACTGAGACTAGACTTAGACTTAATGGTTGTGCTACTATATTCTGGGTATTAAGACTACACCAAAACTCTGAACTATGAGTTAAAAACATGCAATCTCTTTAACTATCTTGAAGATGAATAATGATTCTTGAAACTAATTATAGGTCTCTAAGTATCCATGTGATCACATACCATACATTTTGATGACATTTTCTATTATAAAATCATATTGCATCTGAATTTGAAACTCTTAACAGTATTATTCTTGTGTTAGTAGTTGAGCAACTATAGAATCTAAATTTTTTACAAGTAAATATAGTTATAAGAGGGAAACAATTTTTGCATGTCAAGTTATGAACGGATGTCCTAGATTCTAAATATTAGTTTCACAAAAACTATATACAACATTACATTTATGCTACATAGTAGTATATCATATCAATTTAATGCTATAAAGTCTTTTGATACAATATTAAAACATTATACATAACAAAGACAGTGTATATGCACAATTTTTATATGCAAACAACTCATATCTATATCATAATAAAAGCAATTCCAAACAGCAAGAAGTTTCAGAAGTACTCATACCAGTTAAAGTAAGTTATAATGCTTGCATCGAGACATCCATTCGTCCACAGTTTCAAAATGTCATCAGCATCAACCGTAATAGAAAAAGATTCCTCTTGCCTAACAAACATACCAGCGGGAACATCAACAACATAGCCCGAAGTACAATCATCACGGCTCATCCAACGGAGATAGGCAGCATTCAATAACGGTCCTCTCGTGCCAATGGTATCTCCTACATCAGTCAATCTATTTTCCAACAAGTCTTTAGCTTCTTCAACAGCAACTTTTTGAGCTGCAGTTTTTGCAACTTTTTGACATAAAATACTTGGGTGGCAAGTTTTGCTAGAATGAATGGTTCAGATACATAGCCATTTGTGGAAAGATTGACAGTTGTGAAACCATCTCTGTCAATAAGAAGACCTCTGGTGTTATCGACCCACTTACACTTGAACAATGGTATAACAAATGAATTGTAATCTAATTCCCATATTTCTTCAATGACTCCATAATAAGAATATTTAGTAGCGCGCTCTGTCGTTGAGGCTATGACTGTTACTCCACTGTTTTGCATTGTACTCTTTTGAACTTGTTGTCTAGTGTAAAATGTATACCCGTTAATTTCGTAACCTTCATATTTGACAACACGTATCCGTCCGAATCCCAATTCCTCCACTGGTTTATCGACATTTGGTAGTGTATTCCTCACTTTTTCTTTTAGCCAATGTGAAAAAGTTTCATTGTGTTTCTTAGCCAACCAAATCTTGTCCCTCTCATTGTTTCATTTTTTAAAAATGTTTGGTGCTCGTATATGTAGGGAGCAATAGATGTCATATGTTGCAAGACTGTAAAATGTGCCTCGTGTAAATCATTTGGTTGCATCGACTCTTCTTTGCGCCCAAGTGTGCCTACCCCTCCAAGTCTAACCTTGTGCCGAATTTGTGGAATGCCAATATTTCCAACATCTTTTAAATAGTTTGCACCACATTCAATCACCTCCTCGGCAACATATCCTTTAAAAATACTACCCTCAGGTCGACTTCGGTTCCTAACATACCCTTTTAAGAAACCCATATATCTCTCAAATGGATACATGTATCGTAGGAAGACGAGACCACAAGCCTTTATTTCTCCTACAATATGAGATACCAAGTGAACCATGACATCAAAGAATGAAGGTGGAAAGTACATCTCGAGGTGACAAAGCGTTAATATAACATCATGTTGCCATTTATCTAACACCTCGGGATCAATCACCTTCGAGTGAATCATGTTAAAAACAAACAAAGCTTTGTAATGGTATGTCGAATGTGGTTTGGGAGTATTCCACAATTGCAATAGAATCATTTGTGTAATCAACACATGACAATCATGTGATTTCATACCGATAACTTCAAGTCTTTCATCGAAACCAACTTCTTTATGTTAGCGAATAGCCGGATGGTACCTTAATACCATGCAAGCATTGACAAAACTTAGTTTTCTCGATCTTAGACATGGTATAACACGCCGGTGGAAGATATGTACCACACTTTCCAGGAATCACTTTAGAAGCAAGCTCTGGTCGAATTCCCATTTCTTCCATGTCATTTCGAACATTAACACCATCTTTTGTTTTCCCCGGAATATTTAACAAGAGGCCTACTAAACTTTCACAAACATTTTTCTCGATATGCATAACATCAAAACAATGTCGAACTTGCAAATGCTCCCAGTACTCTAACTCCCAAAAAATAGATTTCTTTTTCCAAATACCTTTAGGAGGACCAGTGTTTTGTTTTCCTTTTCCTAAAACAATGTTCAAGTCTCTAACTCGAGAAAATGTAGCTTCTCCATCCAATGGCGGTCGCACCACTCGACGCCTATTTTACCATCAAACAACTCTTTCTTTCTATGATACGGTGATTCCTTGAAAGCGATCTTGATGTCCCATATATCGCGTTTTCTTACAATGTTGTAACCAAAGCAGTGGGTACAATCTTCACAAACAGGACATGCCATTTTCCCTTTTGTACTATATCCTGATAAATTGTCGTACGCTGGAAAATCACTAATGGAGCAAAAAATCATGGATCGTAGTTGGAAATACTCTTTCGAATATGCATCATACACTTTTACTCCATCATCCCAAAGCGTTATCAAGTCATCTATTAAAGGTTTCAAATACACATCAATGTCGTTCCCGGGTTGTTTTGGGCCTTGAATTAACATTGACATCATGATGTATTTTTGTTTCATACATAACCAAGGTGGAAGATTGTAGTTGCATAAAAGAACCGCCAAGTGTCAGAACGACTACTCATGTTTCCAAACGGATTTATTCCGTCTGAACTAAGTCCTAACCGTATATTTCTAATATCCTCCAAAATTTTCAAATGAGTTATCGATATTTCTCCATTGAAGAGAATCACCACGCCTCATTTTTCCATCTTTTACGCTCCTCAAGATGCCAACGTAACAATTTCGCCTCCTTGGCATCTCGATATAATCGCTTGAGTCTTGGTATAATGGGAAAATACCACAATAATTTAGCAGAGGCCATTCTTGGTCACAACACCGTTAGGTCCTTTTTGTTTTATTTGCACATACCTTGATGTTTTACATACCTTACACACATGTAGATCCTTATCATTGCCTCTATACAACATACAATCATTTGGACATGCATCTATTCTTTCAATTTCCAAATCCATGGGGCACATTAGTTTTTTAGCTTGGTAAGTTGAAATGGGCAATTCATTCTCTTCGGGGAGCATTTCTTGATGCAAAAACTCTAACAGATTTGTGAAACTTATATCACTCCAACCAGATGATGCTTTCAATTTGTACAACTTTATCACCGCAGAAAGCACAGTAAGTTTTCTACAACAGACAAACAACGCTTTTTCAGCGGCGACAAATAATTTTTCAAATTTAGCGTGCTCCTTTTGTGAAAAATCACCATCCAAATCATGTAACATGTCATTCAAATTACTACGATCATTATTAATTGGCAAATCATTGTTATTACATTCAGAAACTGACGCGTTACTAGCAACTCTTTCTTCACCATGAAATACCCAACATGTGTACCCTCTCGTAAACCCATATCTTATTAAATGGTTTTTAACATCTTTAGCGCTCTCATATAATATACCATTTCTACATTTCTTACAAGGACAAAAATTTTCATCTTTTCCGCTCATCACCCGGTCATCCTCAATAGCTTTCATGAAATCAGACAACTTTTCCATGTATTCGGGGGTAGCTCGCTTTATATTGTACATCCATGTATGACGATCCATCTGTAACACAAATATAAGATATACAATAAGATGTATGCATCTCATGATTACATACGACTTTCGTTTGGTCAATCCTAACCCACTTTTATAACACATTGTCTCATATGTGAATGCTTATTATTAGATTGAGTATTATTTAAAAAAAATCGGCAACATTTCCCCTTAACTCCCCAAGTATACGTATAAGTGCATACCCGTAGGAGTGAGGGAAAAATGATATCGATTTTTTCTAAAACAACACTCAATTTAATAATAACCATTCACATCCTAAATGAAACAATATGTTATAAAAGTAGTCCCAAATTGGGGACAATCCAAGATTAACCTCTAGTAGGTTAATATCGGACGGGTGTTAAGCTATATATTGATCTATGTTTCTCTTACTTAGTTTTACTACATGGATGTTTAAAAAAAATATGTACTTGCTTAAAAGTAATTGAAAACAATACCTTACTCTAACGAATCGTAAGTCAAGTTATCCTAAAAAATATTTTGTTCGGCATACATGATCTCCGCAAATAACCCTACATATAAATGAAGATTCAAAGAATTGAATTAGCATCAAAACTCTAAGAAAATAAAATAGTAATCTATATTAGTAAATTAAAACTTGATAAATAAGATGCATTTAATACCTTTGATGATGAATAAGATGGATTTAATAGATATGAAATTTGTGTTTGAAAATTGAAAAGAAATTGAGTAGGTAGTTGTTTGTTTAAAATGGCATTGAATGTGTGTTAAAATGATTTGAATGTGATTTTGTGTATAAAAATCGTCAATTGCCTGCTACTCCAATGGTAAGAATTCAAAGTTGTATCGAGACCGGTTTTTTAAAAAATAACCGGTCTCCATTAAATAGATAATCCTGACTTGTTTTACATTCTAAAACCGGTCTCATTTTACTTTTCATAGACCGGTTTTTATAAAAATAACCGGTCTGTGTTTGTTTCCTGAATCAAGACCGGTGTTCTTGGTAAGAACCGGTCCATATACTTTTGGAGGGGTGGATTTCGGGTTTTCAAACCCGTTTCTTTGGTATCTGGTCTCCATATGGGGGTCTTGATGGTTCTTTTTGTAGTAGTGATCAGACTCACGCACATTCCATTAGCTAAGTTGAATTTTTTTCTTGACCGTTATTATCTAATGAGTTATTTCTTGTATTGTTATATAGTCTAACTCTTAAATCTATACTACTTATAATGGAGGGATGACCCTCTCTCTTAAAAAATTTAAGATATCATTAATGTGTTGTTTAAGCATTACAATTTTTAATGCATAATGTACACAATAAATTGTTTTTACTAATTTATCTTCTACAACATTTTAATGCTTCATTTATTATTTCTTTTTGAATTAGTTTAGTTTTAATGCAAAAATACACATATAAATGAATATGATTTTAAAATGCATGTAAAACTTCAAAGTTCCAAAACTATTATTATATCGTAAGAGAGTTTTGATAACCAATCTAAATAAATTTTGAATTATTTTAAATAAAATTAACCACAAAAGTAGAAAACGGTTTTTTGTAAAAGTCGGGATAATTTTTTTAAGACAAATGATACAAACGTGCAAAATGCTAAGTGCTAATTCAATGATTAATATATTAGTATATTAATTATTATACTTATCATATATAACTCTAAATGATTGTTTAAACATGTAAGTTTTATTTACATTATAAACATTCTTTTATTTATATCTTCTATCTATGTGGGACAAGTGTTATAAACAATATTAATGATTCAAACATTTTCATAAATATATATTGAGGAGGGTTATTTTACATACCAAACCTTTCTTACATACCAAGGGACTCATCTCTACCATCCATTTAAAAAGAAATCAATGACTGAGATTAAAAGTATTTTATTATTTCACCTATTTTTTATAATTTAAATATCTCTTAAACCGTTAATCGTTAAGCGAAAATATTTATTACCGTTTTGACGAGCATTTAATTATCTTTCATAGCAGCACTTTGATATACTTTCGAAAAAGAAAAAATCATTTTTCACGTTGCTTTTACGATATCGAAATTTCAGATGAAAAAATCATATATGATAAAACAAAGTTGAATATCACATGTGATATTAGTGTTAAATCATATATGATATGTAATATCATGTGATATTACACCAATATCACATGTTATATTACATATTATATATGATATTACACTAATATAACGTGTGATATTCAAATTAGTGTTTTATCATATGATTTTTAATGCAAATTTCGAGAATGTAAAACAAAAAACTTTAAAAAAAGGTGAAAATACGAAAAACAAAATGTTGTCGAAAGTATATCAAAGTGCCTATCTATAAAAAGATAATTAAATGTTCGTCGCAATGATATTTTTTTTTTTCGCTTAACATTTAATGGTTTGAAAGATATTAATATTTGAAAAAATGATGAAAGTGATTTTTAAATTGTTGGGATTAATCTCATCCATTAGATCAAATAAAAATGGAATGAAGAGATTGATCCTTTGGTATGTAAATAATCTTTTCTCAAATGATCTTAAATCATATATATTTTACAAGATGTATATATTATAAGTACTCTTTAATTTATATATTTTATATATATGAGACAAGTGTAATAAACAATATTAATGATATAAACATGTTCAAATATATATATATATATATATATATATATATATATATATATATATATATATATATATATATATATATATATATATATATATATATATATATATATATATATATATATATATATATATATATATATATATATTTCATAAAAAAATGTTTCACTTACTTTGATCACGGACCAATATCAACTAAATTGACCATAACCCCATAACATTGTTGACTACCACAACGCAAAATCACGCCACTTTCTATTGTTTTTATATGAATTAGTTTGATATTATCAATCACTTTTTTTAAAGTTATTCAAACTTATTTTGTTTTCGCTATTGGTAAAGTTATTGTAAGAGAAAACACAAAATTGAAAACATTTTTTGCCGAAAATTTTATTACTTGATACCGGTCATCGCAACGCGCGAGTACCCTACTATAATATTCTAAAATATGCGACATGAAACTTTTGACATCCGCAAATTTATCGTCACATAAAACGTTTCAGATTATAAAGCATGGTTCATTGAGATTTTTTATTTTAGGATACCCGCCGCCGCATCGCGCGGATACCCTGCTAGTTAACATATAAGAGTGTATCACTCATACAATTAATGAGTGATCTTATTCGTTATAAAATTTATGAAACTTATCATACCGTTTGTTACATACTTTTGACTACAAGCCTTATGCGAATATCGCGCGGGTACCCTTTTATGTCTATACGAATAGTTTGTTATTGTATAAATTTATTTTAACCTAAAATGACCGTTGTCTATAAAGTTATTGTTGGTGGTTATTCGTCCCAAAGCAGGGTGAAGATAATCAATTCAAAAGAAATGTGCAACTCTTCACAGAAACAAACAAAGTTAGTAGTAATGAGATACCACTGGTGGTTACCGGATATCACTTGAATCGTGTGATCACTTTCCAAAGTAAACTATTCGACCCTAATGCCCGGGTATCATGAATATCTACTTGGGATAAGACCAAATGCGCTTAGAGAATTAGGCACAATTCTATAACCCTTTCGCTAATAAGTGTTTACGTGTGTTTCTCATGCATGTTCGATCTCATATACATAGGAGGTTACTCTTGAACTATTCCAATGGAATTATGAGTATCAATCGCCCATTAATAGCCTCATAAATATCCCCATTATAGTCGTTAGTGGTTACATGACCAATTAAATGTGGTCATAAAGAAGTTGTAACTTGCCATTTAAAGATACTTTCCATTTAGCAAGATTTCCATAAGCGGTACTTTCCACTAGTAGATTTCACTTGCGTGAAGTACAACCTATCGCTGGAAACACGCTTATCAAGATTTTCATAGCACTATCGGTGGATACACCACCAGTGGAAACACCGCTATCGGTGGAAACATCGCCATCGCTGGAAACCACAAGCAAGATTTTCACTGGCGATTTTCACCAAGACTACCAATACAAACCACTATAAGAGTCGGGAGTTCATAGACCTTATGGGTGTACACTGCCGTACCTCCTAACCCATTGCAAGGTGTGAACTAATCCCACAAGTGCACTAAATTTTCCAACAATCCTCCCAAATTTAGTTCACTTCCTTTGCATGAAAAATAAACATCAATCAAAACATGTTCATAAAGCGAAAATGTCCAGAGGATTGAATTTCCATCTTAGTAAATTACACGCTCAAATATTCGAGAATCGTGGTGTTCTAAGAATTGAACCCTTCAACCCATTTGAATACCGAAGATAAAATACACACAAGTTTTCAAACACTTATGACTCCCGACACTATACAAGCCATGTGTCCATATCCAAATTCATAAATGTTGTAAAAGCTAAAGTCCAAAGCTTCAAAGCGGCAAAACTTCAACATTTACATAGGTGGTTCCTCTTTAGTCATGCTCCGCCAAGCACTTTTTCAAAGAAAATTAACCATTAAGAAGTAAAGACTTCATCCTCCTTTCAAGGGTTCGAGCACAACCTTGGGATGTAATTAAAACATGTGCTCCACCAATTGAATGTTCGCTTTCCACATTGAACTCGGCCCTAAGTTTCCTCGGAGGAGTTGGGTGTCCTAGCATTCAAAGGAATAAGTTGGACTTAAACCCATCCCTTTAGCGACTTTATAACCAAGTCTCTAGCGCACCTTCGTCAAGTGCTCGACTAAGTTCGCTGAGATCTCACAAACTCTATAGATACCACCCTATTCATGATAAGCTCACGAATCATGCTATGCCTCACCCAAGAGTCTAGACTTACCATTGTACATCTGGCTATAAGCCTTAGCCAATGTAGCCGCACTATCACAACCGGATAGAAATAGGTGCTATAGGTTTGAGCCACAATGGAATCTCGAGAAGCAAGTTTTCAACCATTCACTTCTTTACCAAAGATCTCTAAGAGCCACAAATTCATATTCCATTGTTGAACCGGTGATGCAAGTTTGCTTCTTGGATGCCCAAGAAATTGCACCTCCACCAAGTAGGAATACCACCATCGGTAGGCGAGTTGTCTTGATTGTTATCGATCCAACTTGCATCGGTGTAACCTTCCAACAACGATGGTAACCATATATGAGAGACTATAATCCATAGTTCTCTTCAAATACTTCATGCCATCTTTGAACGCTTGCGCTGATGAGCACTAGGATTACTAGTATACCGTCAATTTTCCCACCGCAAAACCAATATCGGGTCTTGTACAAGTCATGGCATACATCGGCACCAATTACCCTAGAATACTAAAGTTGAGATACAACCTGCCATGATTAGCATCGCTTCTCCAGTATCTATAGAGTACTCACTGAGTACAATCAAAGTAATTGAATTTTCTCAAGACCTTCTCAATATAATGAGACCGGAGATAGAAATTCTTTTACTTTCATGTTTAATCCTTATACCAAGGATAACATCGCCTCCCCATGTCTTTCATGGAGAACCTTGATGACAAAATTCCTTTGTCGAGTCAACTGATTTTGGTCGATGCAAAGATCAACATGTCATCAACATATAGACAAATGATGACTCCTTTACCGATTCATCAAATTTGCTATATACACATTTGTCGACTTGGTTAAGAACATAACCACTAGACAAAACCACATCATCAAACTTTTGATGCCATTGTTAGGTGCCCTGATTAAGTCCATAAAGAGACTTAATCGCTTTTACACCTTGTTTTCATTCCTGGCATGATGAAGCCCCGAGGTTGGTTCATATAAACCTCCTCTTCCAATTCACCATTCAAGAAAGCTGCTTTCACATCCATCCGATGAATAACGGATTGTGAATAGATGCCATAGCAATCGCTAGTCTTATGGTATCGACACGCCAGGGGCATAAGTATCAAAATAGTCTATTCGACTTTTGTTTAAAGCCTGAATGACTAGTCTAGCCTTGAACTTTTCAATAGTTCCATCTACCTTCATTTTTCTTTTGAAAATCCATTTGCAACCTGTAGGCTTGCAACCTGGTAGATCAACCAACACCAAGTGTTGTTGCCCATGATGGAATCCATCTCATCATTGATTGCTTTTCCGTAAAGCAATGTCACGGGACTTCATTGCTTCTTCAAATGTCTTGGATAATCCTCAACAATGAAGCAATAGGAGTATTGGTCCGAGACCTCATCCTCGGTACCTTCAACTAAGTATAGTTGAAACTCGTGTCCAAATGACTTTGAGTCCCGACCCTTTGCTTTTCCCGAGCATGGTTGAGTTCTTTGAATCACAACCTCATCGAGGACCACCGATGGTTCATCATCGGGGACCTCGATACACCGATGTCATGAGTTCCATTAGGAACCCTCCGATTGTCTAGGACCGATGAGAATCTATTCTCATCAAAATCGCATCCCTTGATTCAATTATTGTGTTAATCGAAACATGTTCATTAGGTTCAATAACATAGAACCTAAAAGCCTTGAATGCTCAAGATATCCAACAAAGATGCGATCGATGCCTCTTTCACCCAAAGTCTTTTGCTTTGGATCGTGAGTCTTACAATGACTCTACAACCCCAAACCTTGAGATAATTCAGTTGGGTTTCCTTTTAGTCCGAGTTCATAAGGGGTAACCTTGTTCCTTTATTTGGAACCTATTTAATAAATAGCAAGTTTGTTAACATAGCTTCACCCTGTAACCCTTGACTCGATCCCGATAGGACAACATGGAATTAACCATCTCCTTCAAAGACTGTTTTTCCTTTCGTAAATACCATTTTCTTTGAGGAGTATAGGAGCAATAGTTTCATGGATAATACCACAGATCGAAATCTTGGTATCCATGTACTCACCTCCCTATCATCCTTAATCTTTTGATCAAAGACCCAAGTTGTAATTCAACTTCAGCTTTTAAACACTTTGAATTTATCTAATGCTTCATCCTTGGTATGTAATAGATAGACATAACAAAATTTAGAAGCATCATCAATAAATGTCACAAAGTACTTTATTCCCCAAAGAAGGAGTGACATGCAAATCACACAGTCATCGTGTATAAGATCCAAGACCTTAGTCTCACGACTAACACCACAAAGGGTTTCTTGGTTATCTTGGTCAACATGCAAGTTTTACACTTTTCGGTGTCCATGTCAAAAGGTGGATTAAACCATCCCTAGGCATATCTTGCATCCTTTTATAGTGAACATGACCAAGTCTAGCATGCCAAAGGTTAGAATCACTCGATCATATGTGGTCACAAAAGTCGAAATAACATCGCTGGTAATATTAAGCCTCGAACATTTGATTACATAAATAACCAAAACCAATAAAAACACCACATTTAGAAAGAACAAATTTATCGATTCAATAACTTGTTTATATCCATAATTATTCAAAACACTACTTGAAACCAAGTTTTCACGATATCGTGAACATGAATAACATTAAACAAAGTTACAATCTTTCCGAACTAAACTTAAGATCTACACAACCACACCATGCACCAAGGTCGTTGACTCATTTCCCATGCGAAGAATAGAACCATCATTCGGTGACTCATAAGTCTTGAACCGCCTATCTTTGCACACATGAACTCGTTGCACGAGTCAACCCACCACGCAACATCATCATCCCGCACATAAAAGATTCGGATACATATGTAACATAATAAATCAAAAGACTTATTAAACATATTCGACCTTTCATGAGTTGGGTGAACCACCACCCCCGAACCATTAGTGCTCGATCCATTGGCTTTACCACCAATTTTAACACCCTTGCAAGTCCTTTAATGTGACCGCCTTGCACATTTCCAACAAGTAGGTGTTGCCTTCTTGTTAGGATATGCCCTGTGTTGTCATGATACTTCATGTTTGCCTTTGTTGTCATTGTACCGGTAGAGTTGATATGCTCTACCATATTGACAACAGATGCACCAAGAGCATTGCTACTCTTTGGCTTGTCATTATCCCGCACCTTGAGAGATTCCTCAATGCGTATGATCGCCTAACTCAACGAGTTAACTCCTCCTTCATATGTTTCAAGGTATGCTTGAAATCTTTCCATGAAGGAGGAGTTTGTCAATGACACAAGAGACTTTGATAGCCTCATCCATGTTCATTCGTGTTGTGTAAACCTTCCAAGTATTCCAAAAGTTCATTGTATTGTTCCATAACCGGTCTTGAATCGGTCATTTTGTAATTTGTGAAATTACTAACAAGGAACTTTACTTGATGCATCCTCACCATATATTTGGCATCCAAGGAATCCACGCTTCTTTGAAAGATTCAAAGTTCGATAAATATCAAACAAAGAATCGTATATACCATTCGAATAAGACCTCTGCATATGTAGTCATCATTCTCCCACTTGCTCCTCCTCCGACCGCTCCACGGTAGCATCATCATCATCATCGAATTGGAGTAGTCGCACAGACCACACTCATGCTTGACAAAGAAGAAGTGCATCTTCTTCGCCACCTCCTAAAGTCCACCCCTTCAAACTTGTCCATTTTAGCAAAGTTTGAAGCCATGTGTTTCATTGCGTAGCTTGCCATTGATTATCACAAAATAGTTTACTTTGATTGTTGGTGGTTATTCGTCCCAAAGAAGGGTGAAGATAATCAATTCAATGAGAATGTGCAACTATTCAATAGAACAAACAAACTGTTAGTAGTAACAGATACCACTTGGTGATTACCGGATATCACTTGGAATCGTGTGATCACTTTCCAAAGTAAACTATTCGAACCACTAATGCCCGGGTATCACGAATATCTACTGGGATAAGACCAAATGCGATTAGAGAATTAGGCACAATTCTATAACCCTTTCGCTAATAAGTGTTTACGTCACGTGTTTCTCATGCATGTTCGGATCTCCATATATAGGAGGTTACTCTTGAACTATTCCAATGGAATTATGAGTATTAATCGCCCATTAATAGCCTCATAAATATCCCCATTATAGCCGTTAGTGGTTACATGACCAATTAAATGTGGTCATAAAGAAGTTAACCGCCATTTAGCGAGATTTTCCATTTAGCAAGATTTCCATAAGCGATTTTCCACTAGCAAGACTTTCACTTGCAGTGGAAGTACAACCTATCGATGGAAACACGCTTATCAAGATTTCATAGCACTATCGATGGATACACCACTTCGATTGAAACACCGCCATCGCTGGAAACATCGCCCATCGTTGGAAACATCGCTTATCGATGGAAACCACAAGCGAGACTTTCCACAAGCGGACTTTCACCAAGACTACCAATACAAACCACTATAAGAGTCGGGAGTTCATGGACCTTATGGGTGTACACTCCGTACCTCCTAACCCATTGCAAGGTGTGAACTAATCCCACAAGTGCACTAAATTTTCCAACAGTTATCGTCACGAAACAAGTATAATTGAAAATGTTGTATTTGAAAATTTTAATCACATTATCGTGTCGCCTGCTAGCTTGTATTAAAAAGCGGTTGTCGTTATATTTGAGAAGTGTCATAAATTAAGATTTTTTTTAAAAGGTTTTTTTCCCTGGTTAAATATATTACTCAACAAAAAAAAGCTTTAGTATAAGAAATGTGGCTAAAGTACTGCATTGGCTATCACCAAACGCACCTTTTGTGCTTCTAACCTCTAACTATCGTGAGAAAGACAAGCCAAACTTATGTTACAGACAACCTAACCATAAGTATAAATTTGCAATGCACATACAATTAGGCTTGTAATCAGCCCCTAAGTCACCTCCATCTTGGACAAGAAAGCTAAAGCAACGCCCAAAACATGCAATTACCTAAGTCTTGCATTCTAGCCATGTTCTTCACGAAACTCCAAACCTGAAATGAGAATGAACATTAAAAAAAAGATGATTACGGGAGTCCGATTGAATTAATAATATCAGATAAGCTCCTCTTACTAAAACAAAACTAGCTAATTGTTAGTATTTTGAAGATATATAAATAGACGTTGTTATTAAGTGAGAAGTGTCACAAAAAGCCATTCAAATAAAATCGCCTCCCTTCCTCCCTCTCTCTATATACTTTGGCCCCAATGGAAACACTATGCAAATATGGATCATGACATGGGGAACTTGAGTGACCAGATGTTTTCACTTATGGTCGCAACTAGAGACGAGGACAATAAGTGATTCAAGTTACCTTATAATATAACAGATTTAGTTGAGAAAAAGTTTGAGGAAATAAAAGTATGTGTTTTTTTCTTTGGGGGGAGGGGGTGTAATTTTATAATTCTTGTTAAATTAAACTTAGTGATGTTATTGAATTTATAGGTGTTCCCCTATGGGTCTACCCTGCTGGAATCATATTTGCCGAAGGGCGATATTGATTTTACTTTGTGTGGGAGTTTCGACAAGGAAAGAATACTTCTTGAAGAAATGGAAGTGTATTTTAGATACGGGTACGAAGGTTGTCTACAGATTGAGGTTAAAGAGCACGTACGACTGCAATCGCTATTAGGGGTAAGTTGGTAAAGATATTGAACTACTATTTCATAAATATATTGAATTACTACTTTTATTTAAAAAATATATATTGAACTAGTACTTTTGTTTTGACTTAAGGTTGATGTGTTAAAGTGCAAGATTGATGGTGTTGACATTGATTTCACAGTCAACCAATTCGATGCTTTAAGTAGTTGTGGTTAGTGGATTTGGTAAGTTGGTTTTATAATATACCCTTAGTAGTAACGTTCATGCGGACTTACTTTGCAACGACACTTAAACCTCGTGGATTGTTTTTGCCAAGTTGCGAAACTTTGCATACCACTTGAATATCTATAACTAGCGGTAATATATTTTGATGGTTTTCTAACTAGTCTACCTATTTTAATCTATAGGTTAATCAGAAAATGGGTAGGAACAATTTGCTAAAGAAGAGCATTATGCTGATCAAAAGTTGGGCAAAGGTGGATGGAGGCATATTGGATACACACAAAGGCCTGTTTTTGACTTACACGATTCAGATTTTGACTATCAATGTACTCAACAAATTTTTTGACACCCTACAAAACACCATCGATGTAAATTTTTTTATAATTTTTATTTTTTTATTTTTTTTTTTTTTGTGAAATGTTAAAGATTTGTGTGTTATCTTTGTTATGAATGAATAATAATATATTAAAAGTTTGTAAATATCAACCAAACAGTAAAATGATTGTAAGTGCATGATAAATATGAAAATTTAGGATGAGGTATATGAATTCTCAACTTTTTAATTTGCCTCATAGTCAATATATTTCAAATCTCTATATCCAAACACCCCTTTTTCAAACCAAACTTTGCCCTTATTAATGTAATACTAATGATTTCTCTTTTTTGGAACTGTGATGAAAGGTTTGATATTTAGTGATTTGGTTGTAACTTATATACAAATTTTTTAGTAATTGTAGAATGTTTGATTTTTAAAGGTTTTCAAAATCTTCATTTGACTTTGTAATCTTGCAATAAGGAAGTTCAAAGGTTTCTATAGATTTCCTTTTTGGTTTTGTGTTAAAGTTTTGATTTTAGTGATTTGGATAGGAATTTGTTGTTTTCTTGGTTTTGTAGAATTGTTGTGGGTGTTTGGGATTAAAGTCACGGTTTTAGAAAAATTCCCTTTGTGTCAAAGTTTTGATTTTTAGTGGTTTGGAGATGCTTAGGGTGATGTTAAGTGAATTGCGGTATATATGTGGAATGTTTGTTTGGCATCAAAGAGTATTTGATGTTTGGCATTGAGTTGTTAGGAGATTGAGTTCTTTAATCGGGCTGATTAAACCTTAATAATTATTTGGAATAAGTTTGATTGTTTGATGTTTATACATCTTTAATTATAAAATTATTATGATTTTGTTTGACTTACTTTAGTTAATGGTTGACATGCATGCAGATGGATCATGATACGGAGGGTATGTTTGCTTAGTTGTAAGCTGTATGTTGTAAGTTGTAAGCTGTAAGCTGTAAGCTGTTAACTGTAAAGCTGTTAACATGAGTTATAAGCGGTTTATTTTTTCAATAAAAGTGTTTGGTAAGTTAGTTGTTAAATGTAATTATAAGATGTAAAATGACATAAAAGACAACAACAACAACAACAACAACAACAACAAACCCAAACCCAATCAGGCGGGGGTATGGGGAGGTAAAATGTAGACATATCCTACCCCACCCTGAATTAACCCGAGAGTAGGGAGGCTGCTTCCAATGAGACCTCCGGCAAGTGTAGGTGTGCGGTGGCGGGAAAGAAAGAGAGCATAAGGGCAATAAGAAACATGAAAAAGCAACAAGATGAAAGCAGACAGAACAAGCAAACACGTAAACAGAGCATAAACAAAACAAGAGACCCGAAGAGGGGCAAGGGGGCACTGGCAAAAGCACAAGCAAAATGAAAATAAAACAAAGAACCAAAGCCCAAAGAAAGCAGGCAAACCTAAGGGAGCAAAACAGAGAAAAGCAAAGCAACGCTAGGAGCCTAAAGCTAAGGCAAAGCAACAACAGGCGAAAAAAAAAACTACCTAAACCCACAAAATTACCTACCAAGATATCCTAATTCTATCTCTCCACGCCTTCCTATCGAGGTCATGTCCTCGAACAAAAGAAACTCCTCCATGTCAAGCTTAAGTCTATCCTCCCACCTAAGTTTGGGTCTACCCTTCTTCTCACACCATCTACTACCGGTAGCCGACTCTTTTATAATTTAAACAAATATTTGGAGTATGTAAGTAATTTAAAGTTTTAACAGCTCCAAAATGTTTAAAAAGCTTCATGAATTAGCTTTTTATTTATGAGCTATTTCTTTAAAAATAAAAGCTTGAAGTTAATGTATCCAAACAGAGCTCTTATTTTAGAGGAGATTATTTTTATAACAAATAGCTAACAGCTCCTAATAAAGCTCCAACCAAACAGGCCCAGAGAATTGGAGTGAGCAAATGCTATCATAGATTTCGGTTTTCAAGTAGACCCGTGTGGTCATTATCACGCTTACATTCTTGTGTGGAAACCCTGCTTTATGCACTCATGATCATTCGTGGATACCGTGCTATATGCATTTACAATTCCTTTGTGGAATGAATGTGTTTGTATAACCCTCATGGACAAGTCACGAATTATGCTTATATGAAGCAACTTTCGGTACATATGTTTATGCCTTATGTATTCGGTTTACGCTTTTATTTATTCACTAGCCATTAGCTTACATTGCTTCATTTAATGTATTTTTAGGTGAATCAAGTGGACCGTAAGGATAGAATAGAGGCAAAGGGCTTATGGGAAGTTAGCGGTGAAGCTCGTGTAGGGTAACGAGCTCCCTTTCCTAACCTCCTCATGATACCGCTTGTAATGCCCAAAGTGTCTTTTGTAATATGTAAAAGATTTCCATAAACTTTCATGTTTTCAAGTAGAATTAGTAGTAAATGTACAGAAAAAGGGCGTTTGGAACAAGGCCTTATTAACCCACTTTTGCTTGTAGTGGGTCATATTTGTATAAAAACTTAATGCATCACTTGGATTATGGTTAGTATGAAATGTACCAGTCATGTTTTTGGTTTGATGAATTATTTGATGAATTATGTGTTAGTTTATGACACATTTTCAGAAAATGTAGTTGTGCAGGCTCTCAAAACCGCCGGTTTTGGATATGGTCAAAACCCTAACCGTTGGTTTGGTTTTCCAAACCGCCGGTTTAAAGCGGTTCATGTAAAAGAAATTATCCTAGGTGTTTCATAGAGCGAGTTCTTTGCTACATTGTTTTAGTTTTTATTTTGGAGCAATCGAACATCATGATAGAAAGACCGATTTGAGACGGTCAATCTCCTTATAACTTTATTTAAGTAGATTAAGAAGACTAAATGATAAGTAGTAGCAAATCTCCAACAAGAAGAAAGAAACAAGACTAAACTTTGATCAATTTTCTTCGTCCTTTTATTTCAAAATTGATACATTGTTTTACTACACTTGGTCTCTTGTTCAAGCTACCTTTAAATTATCGTATTCTCCTTCAAGCAAAGCTCCTATATACACGAGCTTCTATTTTGTTACCAAATTTAATCTTGTTAAATGGAATCCAAAGGTGTTGTTGTCCATCTCCTGTGTAAAATTCTTCCCTTCTTGAAAAGTTGGCATAGTTTAAGGGGCTTTTAAAAGGTTTATGGATAATTATTAATATATGTATGACCGGATTCGAACTCGAGACTTCGGGATTGCACACATTACGTATGAGAATCAATGTAAATAATAATTAATATATTAAATGTAATATTTAATTATTTATTACAAATAAACACTTAACGAGAGTTGGTATTTAACGGAGTTTGGTTAATGATCGTTAAATATAACATTAAAGGACTAAGGATAAAAATAGAAGACGAGAAGGATCTAGAATCCTCTTGGGAGTCCTAGGCGGTCGTGGGTCTCAAAGCCCAAGGGAGGCTTTGCTTGTTCACCAAGTTTAGATATGTATAAATACAAACCCTTGTATTCATTAAATCTAATCTTGGATCACCAAAGAACCCTAACTTCTTCTCTCTCTCTCCTTGAGCCTTGGCCGATCTTACAAACACCCCTAACTCCTAGGGATCGATTTTCCATTGCTCAATACAAGTGTTTGGTTTATTTGTGATTCAAGAACATAGCTTTTCTCATTGATTCGCTACTAATACGTGTGTATTAAGAACGAAGAGCAAACGCACTTGTGTTTGCATATCTTGGTGGGTCGACAAGGGTTTTTGTCGACATTCATAAACCCTAATTTATTAGGGTTTAGGGTTTCTTGTTCCTTGATCTTAATTGGGGTTTTCATAAACCCTAATTGTATTGATTCGCAAAAGGTGCATATACTTTTAATTCGGTTAATTAATTTACAAGTATTATTCCTATTACTTCATTGCATGCTTTGATGATGTTTATGTGTTTTCTATAATTGTTATGATTAGTAAAACCCAACAAGTGGCATCACGAGTAGTTAATATGTTGTAATTAATTACGAAACACATAAAATTGAATCTTTATGATTTTTACATGCTTTTATTGGTTTCTAGGGTTTTAAAATTGAAACCCTAATTTTTTTAATTTGGGTCGATTATCCTTAATTGATTTAATTAGGTTTTATTTTTGTAAAACTTGTAGAAACCCTAGGATTGCATGTATATTTTATGTGATTTTAATGAATAATTGTTATGTGCCATGTATTATGCGTATCTTGGGATTATAATTGCTATGAGGAATCCATAGTGGAACATGCATGTTTTGCCATGGATTATTGTTTTATTAATTGTTAAGTGATATACATATGTTTATTAGTTTGATAATTATTGAATTGGGGAAGACCTCAATATATCTAATAAAAATTCGTTATGTGCTAATTGGTATATTATTGACTTTGGCTTACGCAATCGACTTGTCGATGCATGTGGCTCACTTACCTTGCAGGTGAAAGCCCTAGTTGATGTATGCATTATTTTACGCCTAGAATTGTTTATTAGCTTTTATCGAAATAATTATGCATGTGGCTAATTGTTTTACATATGTTAAATTGTTAAGTTATATGTATATATTATTTGAGTTTGTTTAATTTTTATTAAAGTGCCTTTTTGTTTATATTGTATGACATGTTAGTAAGCAAAAAGGGTTTTTTATAAATAGAAAATTAAATAGACTAAATAATGGCGAAATATGATTTGTTTTCTAAGTATTAAATCTTGAACTTTTAATCGATTGATGCGACTGTACTAAATGGTTAGAACGGCTCACCCAATAGAACAAACTATAAAGGGGTTTAAAGAAGTGCCCGGTCACTTTGAAAGGATGTCTAAGGTTATGCTTGGTACTTACAGTCCTCTGCCTCCCAATGCGTTCGATTGGAGCTACCTAGATAACTATTCGTATACGAAGCATCTTAGTGCAAAGTTGTAAGTTTCTCAACGCATCGATTAAAACTTTGTAGAATTTAATCTTAGCAATTTAAAACAATGAGTAAGGTTTTGAAAATTTTTATGTTACGAAGATGTATGCATGCTTCTTCATACATAAGTTTTGATTACACATCAAAATTGTACCCTTTAAAATTTAAGTTTATGCCATCTAATGATATGAAACACTTGAAGTTGTAATTTAGTTATGTGAGACCTTGAGCTAGATTACAATAACAAGGTGAATCTTTATGTTGTGTGAGACCTTAGCTTAAATAATTTGCAGTTTCTAAATTAGACAACTTGATTAAGTTAGTTAGTGAGACCTATAACTTAAGGCATAAGATGGGATAAAACATGTTTACATTTTGCATAATTGTTTGGCAAAATTGTAAATCCCATATTTTTAGGAATTGAAAACTTGTTTGTCAATTATTGTTCTTCGACAATTACCTATTCTATACTTTCATCACTAGCGGATCAAGCGATGTGGTGAAACTATGATAATGAGGGTCCTAGATTAAGGAAAATTCTATGGTTAATATGAATATTGACCAAGGGTATTTTATTTTCTTGAAAGATTTAATTATCGAAAATGCTAAAAATTGAATTTTGTTAAATTCTTTTGATTGTATTAATGCAACATTAAACCGTAAGCGTGGTTTGAGCTTTGGTAAATTGATATAGTTCGTTTTCAAACAAATGTTTGATCAAGACAAACATAAACTCTTTTCCATGGAAGAAGAGTGAGACTCAATCCTATTCCTTTTCATGATTGAGAAATGTATGTTAGGAACATTAGAAATATCTAAATTCTAATATAACTCATAGCAACTTTAATAGTTAAGAAAATTGCACACCATGTTTTCCTTAAGAGATTTCATTACCCTTTGTTGGTGATTGAATTCTTATATGACATTTTGGTCAACTAGAAAACATGTTTGACATTTTATGAGTTATTAAATTAGAAGCTAGACTAATTACCACAAAATTGGTAAAAGACAAACTAGTAAGTTTATCTAGTTGTTTTGTTTTGACTAATTGAATGTGCTATACATCATTATGGCGATGGTAGACCCATTAATGAAGAAATTGCATGCTCAATTTTTCAAGTTAATAGCATTGATGGATGATCCATCATCTCTGAGTAGAATACACTCTTTTAATACCTAAGTAATTGTTACGAATGGTCTTACAAAGGGGTAGCAACGTAATAGCACACTATGTTCCTTTGGTTAATGAAACACTTACAATGTTGTCAAATCCGATTGGGAGTATGGTGTATTCTTGAATAAGACATTATTGTAACGTTGTCTAATTCGGTGGGAGTTACAAGATTTATTATCTTGGTAGTAACTCGATTATTTCTAGATTTTCTTGAAATAATACATTACGTTCAAAAATGTAGACATTCATATTCTCGAGGATAGTCATGAGCGTTTTCTTGATAATTAAGTGGTCCTACATCTACTTGTAATGCTTATATATCTATGACACTATCATATTGTTCACATAAACAAACGAATGTCATGGTGTTTATCTTACATATGATGTTGTTCTATGCACAGTGAGAGAAGTATTTATTGTGTGCAAAGGAATAACACATACAAATATGATTAATGCATTCTCTTGATCGTAAGGTAAGAGATTAACGTTCTAATAAGATTGACTTGTATAGAACATGTGTCAAGATTATAACATATACTACTTTTATGTCTTATGTCATTCAAAATATAGAAACACTTGAAGTTACATTTTAGGTTAAGTGAGATCTTGGCTAGATTGTAATCTCAAGGTAAATCTCCACTTGTCGTAGGATCGGGCGTGGATGCTTTTACAATTTCTTAAGTTGGACACTTCATGGAATGACATAAATAAATAAAGTCATTTAATACTATCTTAAATATTTATGTATTTTAGAATGACATAAATAGATGGAGTAGTATATTAACGTGAAAATTAATTAATTGAAACCAAGGCGTGGTGTTCATAATTACTTTAAATTATACATGTTTATATTTTCGTTGTAAAGTCACAAACATGAAGTCTTTTAAAGACTTATAATATAAAGTAAGATATTATAATTGTTATGTATTTTGACTTGGTCAAAGAATACTTATGTTATAAAACATGCAATTGGCTTGAATATTCTATTATACCATTAAGTTGACTTAGTTGGTAAATAGGTAAGCCAAAAGGAATAAGTTTATCTTACATATTGTTAGATTGTCTTACAATATTAATTCTAATAAAATACTGTATGTTCAGTTAGAAGAATCAAACTTTTGTCATATTATTTGATTCAAGATAACTATATCCTCTTTTCTTCCAAAAGTTACCAAGGTTAGAAAATTGAGTATTGATTGGATATACTTAACAAAACTCAAACCTAGAAGATTAATAAGACACCATTTTAGTATGGAATGTGATGAATCATATTGAGTCTTATATTGAAAATCGATTTGTTAAAACTACTTATAGAGTAGGTTATTAATGAAGAAGATTCTGACTGTTAATGTGATTTGTAATATCCCAAAAGAAAACAATTTAGTGTTGTTCTAATTGCTAAAGTATTTATAGATAGTCTTTAATTACAAAAGCAAGTGGGAGTTTTGTTTAGATCTTGAAGAGATTAAATTACAAAACACATAATCTTCTAAAACACACTAGTGAATAACATGATGAGGCTAAACATGTAAATGATTGACCTCAAGATGGTGGAATTCTCATTCATAGATCCGCAAGGATATCTCGGATATTTGATATGATGAGAAATATGAATTCTGGGATCATGGTAAACTGTTAATCATAATGATATATTACCGATATTGAATTGTGGTAAATTATTCATAGTATGAATGATAAGATGTTGTCCAAAAGATAATCAACTTTGTAAACTTGGTTTATCTTAATAAATGTGAGTTTCTTCAAAGGAAGGAAAACCTTAGTGGTTTAAATCTTTGTGTAGAAATCATATGGACAAAATTGTACATGTGTTTAATGCATAACTTGTGACAAGATTATTAATCACACTTAAGAATTAAGCTGTGATTGAATATTCTTTCCTTGCCACATTAAATATATAATGATTATAATTGTCATACTTATGGTCGAAACAATTGTGGTGTTGTAGTGGCCATGTTTTCTATTCCTCTTGGTGTTTTAGACTCAAATGTTGCGAAGTAATGGCAATTAAAGAAGCTTGTAGGATGGTAAATGAGAAGCTAGATTTGTCCTCTTGGGTATTATGGTCGAAAGCGATTCCTTAAATGCGGTTTCTTGGGTTCGCATCCTCTTGAGAGACCATGGCGGTTGTTGTCCCACTTTGAAGAGATTGATCTTTTTCTTTCATCTAACGGCAACCGATCCATAGCTCATATCAAGCGTGAAGGTAAGCGTGAAGTCGATAAAGTGGCTAAAGAAGGCGATCCTTCGTTCGTCCTCTTAGCATCCGGAATCGTAATCTAGTGCGGTGAATAGAGAGCTTGTCTTGCTAATGTTTGGGAGTTTCGTTTTGTGGGGTTTGATAGATGTCGTTGGTTTCGATGCCTATATGTTGGTGGTTTTTTTCTTCTTTGGATTTGTATTGGGTGTGTTCTTTTATTTCAATGATAATCTCCTACTTTCAAAAAAAAATTGTCATATTTATTTTCATTGATATGAAAATGAAAATGGAATATTAAAACTATTTCTTGTGTGATTGCTTTTATGAGGGCGATAAGAAATCGAAAGGATTTTATGAATTCACGTAATCTTTGAAATGTACAAGCTGCAAGAATCCATGAATGGATATATGCATGCATCTAGGAGATGATTCTTATGTTTAACTATTAAATCCAAGTTTTGGTTTAAAATTAAAATAAGATAATTTCTAAGTATTCACGAAAGCTAGTGGGAGTATTATGTTTATTTCCTTTAAATCTTATATGTTGTAGGTAGTAACGTTCCATCTAAAACTAAATGTTAAGCTCTAGTTGGGAATGGAACTTCACTTGCAAGATTTAGAAAATTAGACATACAACCTTGAAGTATATATGTGGTAAATAAATGAGTCTAATAGAACATGATATATCATTTGAAAAATGGATATGTAGAACATGAATGAAATCTTAGTTTGACACAAGGATTTTCATGTACATCATGTTATTGTTGTATCATGCTTGAATGCAAGATGATTTGACAACATTGATATCTAATGAAGTTATTAGATAACTAGTGTAATGAATATTCTAATAGAATATGTTTGAATCTAGAATTACATTCCTCAACCTGGAGTTGCTCTCAAAATTCTATGGATGAGCAATACAACAATTGTTGCGTAATTGTCATAGCTAACAAACTTGAAAGTTTGAAGGCATCAAACATTACACTGTAGATATTGAAGTTTATGGAGATTATTTTAAAGAGCATATTGTTGTTTGTATACAACGATGCTGGTTTAATTGAGATGACACTCAATACTAGTCATGGTAGGATTTCATCCTTGTTGATGGCCATGTGAACTAGTTGTGCTCAACTAAGAGCATAGTTGCATTATATAATAAAGAATAAGAATACTTTAAACTTTAAAATGTTTGAAAGTTTGATTGTCATAAATTGGTGGTTGAGGATGTCACACACTTTATGAAATATTATGTGGCAATATCAAGATATTTTGAATGCACACATACAAGAACTTCACTAGTTGAATTCTTGAAATAAGTATTCACAAAATTTCAATAGATCAAAGTTAGTTGAAATTATGCCTTGTCAACAAGTATGATTGTCATTACTTGAGACATAATTCATTAACCAGTGTTATCATGCATTGATCTATTTAGTATTTGGATAAGGGATGTTATGAACAAATATTATTTAAATGAAACAAAATATTGGTTATGTTTATTTTTCATTTTCTTAATATTATATCCTATATTTGCATGTTTAATCCGTGAATAACTTATGTTATTCTAAAAGTCCGTTGTCGATCAATGATGTGGGAATGTCATTGAATTAAGACAAATCGAGTTTTGTAGAATATACTTTAAAGTATATTGATGCGTGGGACATGCCAATTACATGATATTGATGAATTGAATATAGGACGGATCATAACTTAACATGATTGTACTTTATGGATCCTTGTCATTAAGTAAATCATGTATATTTATCCTCGACTTGAGATACCGATAATCATTATGAATGTAGTACACTTGTGTAAAATAGTCTAACGCTATCCGTAAAAGGTGGTTATAAGGGCTATTTTCAGAAGTGTTGCAAAGTTCATGAGTTATGTCTTGTAGTCAAGAGAATTTTCTCATTTGAATTTGTTTCAAAGCATAATACTGTTTGGGCCCCTCGTAGGATTGGCAAGATGTTTGTAAGGCCTTACCCAAGATCTATCTGGAATACGTTCAGATGATTTGGTAATCGTGTTCAATCATATATAACGAGAAACAAAATATTAACTTTTGAAATGATTCGATCCATATTCACAGTTAATGAAGTATTAGAAGTAAAAGGATAAGTATTAATGATGAATCATTAAAATGGTTTTTCCAGGGAAACCACACTCGATTCAGATCTAGGGGCATTGGCGTGTTAGGCTAGACTAAACCAATGTCATTACTATATTAAGTAATATCCAAGTGGGAGCTGAAAGGTTTATGGATAATTATTAATATATGTATGACCGGATTCGAACTCGAGACTTCGGGATTGCACACATTACGTATGAGAATCAATGTAAATAATAATTAATATATTAAATGTAATATTTAATTATTTATTACAAATAAACACTTAACGAGTTGGTATTTAACGGAGTTTGGTTATGATCGTTAAATGTAACATTAAAGGACTAAGGATAAAAATAGAAGGCGAGAAGGATCTAGAATCCCTCTTGGGAGTCCTAGGCCGGTCTTGGGTCTCAAAAGCCCAAGGGAGGCTTTGCTTGTTCACCAAGTTTAGATATGTATAAATACAAACCTCTTGTATTCATTAAATCTAATCTTGGATCACCAAAGAACCCTAACTTTTCTCTCTCCTCTCCTCGAGCCTTGGCCGATCGTATAAACACCCCAACTCCTAGGATCGATTTTCCATTGCTTAATACAAGTGTTTGGTTTATTTGTGATTCAAGAACCTAGCTTTTCTCATTGATTCGCTACTAATACGTGTGTTAAGAACGAAGAGCAAACGCACTTGTGTTTGCATATCTTGGTGGGTCGACAAGGGTTTTGTCGACATTCATAAACCCTAATTTATTAGGGTTTAGGGTTTCTTGTTCCTTGATCTTTAATTGGGGTTTTTCATAAACCCTAATTGTATTGATTCAAAAAAATGCAGCGTATACTTTTAATTCGGTTAATTAATTTACAAGTATTATTCCTATTACTTCGTTGCATGCTTTGATGATGTTTATGTGTTTTCTATAATTGTGATTAGTAAAACCAATGACTTTTACATATATGTCCTTGCTTATTTTAAAATTAAATATATATCCTTTGAATGCGTTAAAGCGTTGTCTTTATCGTAAAAACTACTACAAAGGACATATATGTAATTATTCATTTAGGAAGGATATATATAAATCTCCTAGTTTAAGGGTACATGAATATTAAATTTACTAAAGGTTGTAAATTTAAGTCTCGATGAACAAACTTGCGAGACAATATAATATATGCAGTGTTGATGTATGAAAATTATCCTATAAAAAGATTAAAAAGTCCAAGAATAGATAAAGCATCATGCAAGTGATGGCAACCACCAAGTGACCCCATCAGTCGAGAACAAGGACGGGTTTGAACGACTTTGTAGGAGGAGCTGAATTACTTCACTTTGGATGATATTCTTGCCGAATCAATTTTCTTGCTCCAACCATTACCAAACTAATACTTATTCCGCTTAGTACTTGTGTGCTTCATTGCCTATAATATAAATCCAGTAGCGGATCAATTCCAACGAGCCTTTAAAACTAGTACTTTTAATCGACATCGAACTTTAAAATTGTTCTTATTATCTTATACCAATTTATTTAATAAGCAAAACTATATATGAAAGTCAAAATTTTAGGAGGCCCAAACCCCTCCTAGCCCTTGCTATCCTCTGTCCCTTGTCGAGAGGGTGGTAACGGTGTTAACTCGTAAGCGACTGAGCGTGTAAGAAGAAAGCTCTATCGACGTCTGGCGACTTAAGGAAATTCTCAAGATCAAGTTTGACATAACACAAAAGTTTACCTTTGACATAATATTACATAATTCATTACATCACATATTTATCTTACATGTCGGTCATGACATCGACGAAATATCGATATCCCTATATATATACAAATATTTACCTTAATTTGGTGTGGAAAACTATCTTGCATTTCTAAATGCAAGAAAATTTGAAATTCAACTCAGGGTTTAGTCAATTTCAAACTTTTAAACGAATCTGAAAGATACAACGTAATTTTATAGCGACATACAATTTTAGTTGCGATATTGTGGTTAAATGTTGCGTGTAACCTTTATATATAGCGTAAATTAATCGAAATGTAAGCGAAAAGAGGTGTAAAATGTGATTATTTAACCGAAAGTAGTTGTGGTAAGGGTGTACGTAAAGCGATGGTTGTGCTGATTCAATCATCACACTTTCTTAAAGCGTTAGAAAATTGAGGATTTAAAAAAATAGGAAAGTTTCACCGCGCTTTTCTAACCTACTAATAAAAATCAAAATGTTCATTTTCACCGCTCATCGTTCCAAAAGTTTCACACCGCTTCCGTCAAAACATACCCCTAAGAACAATTCTTAAATGTATTAAAAAGCATATAAAGATATTTAGTGAAACTTTAAATGAAACACTATATCAATTTTGAAATATGGTTATCTATACTATCTAAAATGGAAAAATTGTCAATCTTGAAAAGTGAAAAAACTTAATTTGGTCAAACTTAAAGTATTTTAGGAAGTCTTTACATTATTTTGGAAAGCATATGCAAAGTAGAAACTATTAACACTACTATTGTACGCATCGAAACAGGGTTGGCGGGTCGCTTAAACCCGACGTGTTGACTTTTCGACCCAACCCGACGGATTGACGGATTAATATGACCCAACTTTTCGACCGTCCAGAGTGAAGCGGGTTTAAACATTATGTTTAATCCCAAATCGCCAGCTTATTATTTTTCGTTTATTACCTATAGATTTTTTATCACTTCTGTTATCTGCCGCTATAATCCCGTTGTTATCTTGCGGATCCTCGCTCAGCTTTTATACGATAAATTTGTTGATGAATTTTTAAAATTGTTCATCTTTAGATTTTATACAAAGAAAAGTCTCTTTCTTTTAGAAATTATATTCAAAAAAAAGTTATGCATATTTTTAAATTTTGATAGGAAACTTGTTAAGTCAACTATTTTATTAAAGCAACATTATTAGATATTTTATTACTAAATTTGGATTTTGAATTTCTTATCTTTTCAAATTTCATGATATAATATATTAATATCAATCACAACATATTAAAAGATGAATGAACCTTACCCAAATAATTATCTTATTTACAAGTAGTGGGTGACCACCACAATAGAACATGGGAAGATCATTTTTGCCAATCAATTCTCCACAATCAACGGTTGTTATCATGCTTTCCAACCTAATACAACACAAGCAACAATCACATATGTTTGACTTGTGTTGTATGCCAGCCAATATACACACATATGTGACACACAACAAACACTATCATTAATTCGTTATCTAAAGGTGTAAATCTAGTAAAGCATAAATGAGCCGAGCCAAGTTTGAGCCTGTTCAGCTCAAGCTCGATCAGAGCTAGTCAATACAGTTTGGCTTTGACTAGCTCAAGTCGAGCTCAAGCCTTGGAACTTGATAGATACTAAACTTCTTTACTAGAATGAAAAGCTATGAAAATTCAAGACCGAGGTCGTGTAAGTTTAAACTCAACTCATTAGATGTTTCAACATAACACGACGAGTTCCAAAGTGACTAGAAAACTAGTCGAGAACATATAAAATGAGAGGCCAAAACCATCAAAAACGCGTTATTGAGACGATTCTTAACTTGTACATACAACTTATATAATTAGATATATAGCATTCCAAAAAAAAGAATTAAATAAAAAGAGCTCAAAGTAATGTTTAACCAAACTCGTGTGTAAGAAAAGAATAAACATACAAATTTATCACAATCAAATTAAGTTTCCGGGACATTACGGAATCCGCCAGTTAACGACCTTTTGGGTTCATGATTTGTGAGAAAACTGCGCTTGGTGTCAACCCATCTGAATCCTCACTAGCCAAACTCCTCCGCCAATACTCATTGACATACCTGTGCTTCTTGAGTCCGTCACATTTCCATCATAACCACCATCATCTGTCGACTTACCCTTTAGAGGTGCCTCATCATACATACCCTCTTCAAGATCCAACGTTCCTTTACTGCCACTATCTTCTGCACTTTCTTGAAGCTGTAAAGCGAATTCAAGGTTCCATAAGCGTCACCCATTGATGGCCTATCAATCCCTTGATCCGCCACACATTTCACTGCTGTTTCAGCCACTTTCTTGAAACATTCAGGTGAGATTTTTCCCTTTAGATCTTGGTCGATAAGCTGGTCAAGAATTCCCTTTTGTGACAGTGTTGAGCCCATTCAGCTAAACTCACTTGCTCCTTTGGAAGTGTCGGGTTTAAAGCAGGTCGGGCACATAAGATCTCAAAAAGAACCACCCCGAATGAGTAGACATCGGACTTATCAGTTAACTGTTGTCTCCTGAAGTATTCGGGATCCAAATACCCAAAACTACCCTTGACCACGGTGCTGACGTGGGTATGATCCAACATGGGCCCGGTTTTTGAAAGACCAAAATCAGAAACTTTGGCGACCCATTTCTCGTCTAGTAAAATATTGGTGGTTTTCACGTCACGGTGAATGATCGTGTGTTTTGCACCCGTGTGAAGATAGTGCAGACCACGGGCTGCACCTATGCAAATCTCGAGCCTTTGTTTCCATGATAAAGGTTTGTTGTTGGATTTGTAAAGATGCTCACGAAGTGTCCCGTGAGCCATGTAATCATATACCAGAATCATTTCATTGTTATCTTCACAATACCCGATTAATGACACGAGATGACGGTGACGAAGCTTTGAAAGCATTTCGATTTCCGTTTGGAATTCGTTTACACCTTGATCGGATAACGGGTTTCCACGTTTTATAGCAACTTTAGTCGCTCCACCATCTATTTCACCTTTATAAACTTTCCCGAACCCACCGACACCCAAAAGTAGATCTTCGTCAAAGTTCTTAGTGGCGGATTTAATCTCTGAAAACGAAAAGTGTCTGCACAGGTTTGAAGGCAGTGACGAAGCATAGCTTCCAGTAGTGTTGGTCTTTGCGCTTGTACCCGAGGTGTGTGAGTTTCCGTACAACGAAAGTGGCAGCCACCCGGATGGCCCGTCACTCGAGCTTTGATCCTTCTGTTGCTTCCCTTTACGGGTTATGAAGCAAACAAGCAGACCAATGAGAAGGACTGCAGCAACACCGCCACCGACCCCACCACCAATCATCCCGGTTTTGCTTGACTTGCCCGATTTATCTGATAAAGCTCCTCTACTTGGGTCGATAATCGGCTGTACCGGAGCAGGAGTCGGAAGCGATCCCGCAAGATTACCGTTACTCGCGTTTATCTTGAACAGCTCAACACCGTTCAAAATTGCATCATAATATTGTGGTTTCATGTCAGTGTTAGGATGTAGTGACAGCCACAAATCCTGTCGGGGTGCACCGGTAGGGAAAAAGACGACATAATCTTTATAAACTGGAACTTCACGCTTTGTCGCCCATGCGATCACATCCGCTTCAGTCTCGGCGGTTTGATTATTGATGAATATTTCAAATACCCGTTGGGTAACTTTGGTGATATCGAGCAATTTCACAGAAATGTAGTCTCATTAAGTATGAAAACCCGTGTCAACATCGAAATACCAACTTAAATTGTAACCCAAGTTGATTTTGCTGTGGGACCCATTGACCTTGCGGTTTTATACACATCGACAGGTGCAACATAATCCGGCATACCCTCAGGATACTTGATTGTAATGTTTGGATCAGTAGCCACCGAAACCCCAACTGCAGCCCCAAATATATAAGGAGTATCACCACCCCACGGTCTATAAAGCCCGGTATCCCCGGACGGAGAAATCGCCTGACCACCGACATTTAACCGATACACGTTTTCAAGAACTGTATAGTTGTTAATATCAAAAGCTGTACCAGTACCAACAATCATAGTATTTCCATTGGAAGCATAAATATCGGGATGTGACACAATTTCAATACCATTAACAAACGCGTAAGAATCGGGAGTTCCCGGAGCAGGGGTAAACGTTAAGTTCACAGCCCCGGAATCCACATTAATGGAATACTCTTTAGTAATGAAGTCGAAGTTCAGGTTATTGGCGGTTTCGAGCAGCTAAAGTTTTTCAAGAGTGTATATGGGCCAAAACAACATTAAACACACCCTTTGAGGCGTTTAAATTAGCATAAAGCAGGATAGAAATAAAGGCGAGCGAATTTTCTACCGGCTCCTACGGGAACACTATAAGTAAACTCATCTCGGAAAATACGTGCAGTCATGTAAGGAACAGTTGGAACTGACGGTTTCTGTGAAGCAGCATCGGATACTATCGAATTAGCCCCTGATGCGAATCTTGACCCTACATCCGATGTCCATTGTCGATTATCGTCATCTCTCAATTCACCATTTGCACCGCAGTTTAGTAAAATCTTATCGGCAGGGTCGAAATTTGCAGCTAAAACAACATGAACCGTGAGTAGCAAATACGCAAAGTAATCCAACAGGTTATACCTAATGGGACTTCTCATTTTAACTTTCCCACAAGATCAAAACCTGAAACAAAACGCGGAAAAAGAATTAATTTTCAAACCTTCCAATCGATTAAAAATCGAATCTTCTAAAAGTTGCACATAAAATCTTGACTAAAAATGATAGCTTCATAATAACTTCAAAGTCTTGAAACACAATCAAGTCACAATCATTAAATTAATTCAAATCTTAAGATTCTAAAATTACAAAACATATTTTTGATATTGACTAAAACTTGATACTCACATAATCAATTTAATCAAAAGTCAAACTTTAAACTAAATACAATAAAAAACATGACAAACACACAATCTTTACATAAACTCAATTCTAAAATATAAACTTTATCGATATTTTTAATCCGCGAGGTTTGAACATCCTAAAAAAAGTTCAAATCTTTAACTAAAAAACATGAAACAAATCACAAAAATGATAACAACACAATCTTTATATAAATCCAATCCTAAAAATGTAAACTTTATACAAAAAAAAAAAAAAACATATAAATGTATACAAAATTGATAACAAACCAAAATTTTTTATTAATCCAATCCTTAAAATGTAAACTTTATACAAACAAAACACAAAACCAATACTAAATTTATAAAAATCTATAAAAATAACTAAAAAAATATAATCTTTACATGATAACCAAGATCTATAGCTAATGCTTAAAGTTTATTATTTTACATCAAATACAAGCTTAATAAACTTACTAAATCTAAACAATATCAACCTTAATACAGATCTGAAATATGAAAAAAAAAAAAAAAAAAAAAAAAAAAGTAGTACCTGATGAAAATGAAGTGGTTTGTGAAGAAATGGTGAAGAGTTAATGTAGTTGTGATTTAATCCATTTTCTGAGTGAATATGTGAAATGATTTTGGGGTTTATGATATAAAAAGTATTGGGTTATTTTTAGGGAGTGAGAGAGAATTTAATAAGGTTAGCTGGCCGGTTTGTGCACTTTTATTTATATGTTTTGTTAAGAACATGGGTGATGTAATCATTCACTATAGTATAGATGGAGGTGCTTAAGTAAATTACCAAATTAGCCTTATATTTGGTTGTATGGGAAACCATCACCAAATTGCCTACCGGTAAAGTCTTGTTTTTTCGCAAGAGGTTAAGGGTTTAAAACTTGTTAAGCGTGTGTATTTGATGTGGTTAGAGAAGGGTTGGAAATGGTCTCGAGATTAGCTCGATGATGTCGTGTACATCTGAGTCATGAAAGGCTCGTCTTCTCCGAATAACCTGAACAAATAAAACTTCATTAGTTTGGATCGAGTCGAGACAACTCGTATGCTACTAAAATTTAATTGAAATCGGCTGAATGTTTTTGGTACAGTGGACTCTGAATTAATTTCGAGTTTCTCAATACTTTATTGTGAAACTTGCATCCTTGCAGGCATTATCAAGCTTAGGTTAAATTATTTAATCATCATTATTGTACAAAATGACATGTGTATGAAGCTTGATATGCCGATTATTTATTTATTTATTTATTTATTTTTAATCAAGCTCGAGCTTGAAAGGTAAGATCCTATCGAGTTTCAAATACTAAGTCTTAGTTGAGTTGATCTATAGTGCTTGCAATACTTAACTCGACTCAGCTCGATTACATCCTTATTTCCTTTTTCAGAGTTCACACTAGTGAAGTCGATATACTCATGACATCGAAAACTTCAAGCTCAAGGTTTTATTTCAAAGCCTTCGAGTTCAAGCTTTTATAGCTTATATATGTCTGATAACGTGGTTGTAATGCTAATTAGATTTATAAACCTAAACACAACTATAAAAAATATGTAACCGACTAAAGTTTAACCTAATTAGTTTTATAACATTTTGGCAACTCTACCAAAAGCTACATTTCATGTTAATCTTCGAATAACAAAATCACTCATTCTAATTTATCCACAATATCAACTAAGTGCCTACTCACTTATTTTTATTAAAATTTCAAATTTTGTACTTAAACTACCATGCAACAATTTTATGAAAATGTTACATCAAGTATTTCTTTTTCTATAGAATCTCTAAATGTCTCTACTCAACTTAAATGTGAATATCTGAAACTAAATGTATAACAAGAAAACACCAAAAAAAGTCAAAATATAAATTCTGAAAACAATGGAAAACACTTGGATTCCAATAGACAATGATAATAAGGGGTCAATTTGAATAACGCGTCAAAAAAGAAGGGGAATATTTTGACAGATCATTTTGTGGGCTTTTTAGCCGCGTAATATTCTGGCCCATATTATTCATCACCGTTTTCATTTTCTAATTCTATTTTTGAACCTTATACTATTGTCTTATTCCAATTATAGCATATATGAAGGCATTTGGCGTCACTTGTTAACATACCACTTCGTTATTCGTCTTCGTTTATCGAACAAATATATGTGTTAGTTGTATTTCAGTATCTTTCCTGACTCATAATTCGCATCTACAAACACATTTGCATTATTATAGTTTCTTTTTAAATCAAGTAAAAAAGTGGTCAATGTTCACGATAGAACTTTTACAAGAACAAAATGATCTAACAACGATAGATTAAGAGAACTAATATGACACCGTGGTTTCAATGAAAATTCATAAGATACTTTTAAACTCATTACTCAAAATATTCACTAGCTTCAACATTATTTTGTTTATGGGTAACCAATTTTGTTCAAAATCGTGAAGCGGTAGTCTGTTCGACCACCCTGATGATGATAATCGGTCGGCGGGATTAATCGGTAATTAATCGGATTGGCATTAGTAGCAAGTTTGGGTATTTGGAGACCTTGTTAAAGATCTCAACCGATTCCAAGCCTTCTATTTTTCAAACCTTATAAAAGACTAAATTCGATACAAACACATTTGCATTATTATTGTTATAAGTTAAATAAACGATCCCTTTTACAATAAGTGAAATTATTATTTTTAAAGTTGACCGATTCAACCAATTTTTGACCGATTCGGCGATTTTAACCGATTCTTTTAGATTTTGACCGATTTTGATAGTTTCAACACCCCGATTTTAAATCGATTTTCAAATTCTACAAGGTGTATGATGATTTCGCAATTAATCGGCCGATTAGGCCGAGTTTTAATCAAAATGGGTAACTACATATTCTATTATTTGGCGTTTTAGTTCACGAGTTTGAGTCTACGCCATATAAGCTAAACCGGATAAAGCCCTTTTTCAGAAGATTGACATGGTGGCGGTGGACCCGAACATTAACTTATCAAGTGTTCAATTTTTTTCTGAGTATAAAGAAAGTATAATGAACAAAGACATGTATATATTTGTTACATATAAATGGACTAACTAAACAAGACATGTATTAATATGACAAAAAAATTTATGATCAGGTTCATTTTGAAGAAATCAAAAATTTTAACAAAAATTTGCACTAGACGACATACATCTATCGGGTTCCCAAAACCCCCCTAAGTCTGCCCCTGCATAGTAGTGTTTGTTTGTATCAAAACTATTATCTTGGTTATATCATAGTTTTGGGTGTTGGGATGAAAAACTTGCAAGTGTAGGAGTTTATATGCAATTGAAGCATAATATAAGGGCATAAATTATGGTATGAACTTTTCAAGCTATTAGCTGGCCCAAGTTTGGACTTTTGTTTAATGGAATTTGGGCCCACTAAAATTAGATATGTTTTAACAACATTATTTTCAGTAATCTTAATATCTTTTGATTTAACGTGTCGTTTGAAATTTTGTTTTACTATATATAAACTATCTATATTTATCGTACGTTTCCTAAAGTATGTCGACGTTGTCTAAGATAATATCTTCTTATACTAAGCATTTAGATTGACTAATTCATCATTAGTTATGTAATTAACTATTTATAGTAAAAGTTAAATATCAAAATGTTTGTGTCTTAATAATATTTTATGAAATGATTTGAAAGAATGTTTTGTTGTGTAAATATTGTAAGATGGTTAATTATTTTAAAAAAATAGTAAAAGTTAAATAAGAAAAGTTTAGTGATTTGATAATTAATCAAATCTATGTGTGATGGACTTAGAGAGATTAAACATTTAATATGAAATATATTACAATGACTAAAAATGTTACTTTCTTGGTTCTCTATTTTATATATATATATATATATATATATATATATATATATATATATATATATATATATATATATATATATATATATATATATAGTAATCTACATTAATACAAGCAACGATTTTTAGCAATGACGATTAACGATATGTGATTTTGTGGCAGTGTTTTATAATATTCAAAATAGGACGTAAAAGATTAAAATATAATTATAAACGGTTTGTAATATATATTTATTAGTTTGAGAGAATTACCCTCTATTATTATTATTATTATTATTATTATTATTATTATTATTATTATTATTATTATTATTATATAAACGTCTCTTTATTAGAAATTCATAAGATTCTGAAAATTAATGGGAGTAGAGACTATCAGGCCTCACTCATCTAAACACAATGGTAATCCTCTTAAAAATATGAAGAAGCGTCCGATATCTTGGGTCATAGAAAACTTACTGGATCCGACGATAAGGTCGCGCGTCATACCGAGTCGAAAAGAGAATGAGAAGGGAGAAAGCCATATCCAATAACCGTCTTTGATCCATCTTGGCAGCGTTCGTTGTGCGGCGTCAATCACCGCATGAACAAGCACAAAATCAACATACCAGTTTGTGTTTATTATTATTATTATTATTATTATTATTATTATTATATACTAATAAAGAGTGTCACAAATATGAATAGTGACAAGAAATTAGTAAAGTTTAAACATGTTCAAACTATATGGCATTTTAAATAGTTGAAAGGCTGTAACCATTTAAACATTAAAAAAAATGTCAATGTAACCATTTAAACTTACCATTTCCAAAATCATAAAGGATGTAACCGTTATAACAATTAAAAAAATAAAACTTGCCATTTAAACTTTCTTAGAGAAGGGTAGTCTAGGTATATTGATTGAACTTGTGGTATTAAAAGTCAGTTTCAAGTCAAGATTTTCACAAAATGGCTATTAATGTGTGGATTTAAGATCGTTTTAAAACAAGCATTCTTTCTGTCTGAAAGGATTAATCTTGGCCGTTTTCTCCATTTTATTTAATCAGTGGATGGCGTTAATCCCGTGATTTAAAAAATCGGCTTTCATCATTTTTCAAATATTAATATTTTGACAGTTAATCGTTGGGCGAAAAAAAAATACCATTACGACAAGATTTAATTATCTTTCATAAATAGGCACTTTGATATACTTTCGACAAAAACTCTTTTTCGTGTTTTCATTTTTACATTTTTCTCTTTTTTTATTCTTTGAAATTTGGATGAAAAAAATCATATGTGATTAAACAGCTAATTTGAATATCATATGTGATATTCAAAATGATATTCAAAGTAGGGTTTAATCACGTATGATTTTTAAATGCAAATCTCGTATTCGAAAAAACAAAAAAAGGCGAAAAAGCGATTTATTTTATTTTTGAAAGTATATCGAGGTCTTGCTATAGGAAGATAATTAAATGTTCGTCGCGATAATTAATTATTTTCGACAACGATTAACAATTAAAGATATTTAAATTATAAAAAAGGTAAAAATAAAATTTTTTAATCTCAGCAATTGATTTTATTTTTAGATGGATGGTGGGAATGGGTCATGATATGTAATAAAAGTTTGTTATGTAAAATAAGCTCTCTAAGACTATATGAATACCTGTGGCATGCCAAATTCCACTTTTCTCGCGCATCATTGTGCATTCAGATCCTCACTTTTAACACTCACACCACACACCCTTCACTCATAACATATTATTTGGGCCCACCCACCTTCATTTTATTTTCTTTATATTTTTCAAGCAAACTTAATATTCAAATAAAAATAAAATACGAAACTTAAAAAAAACATAAAAAAAAATTAAAAATAATACGAAACTTTAAAAAAATATAATAACTAAATTTTATGGAGGTCTGAAAAATATTTTGCCATTGTTGCATTTTTTATAATTAAACTCAGCCATTAGTTATTCAGTTTTTTTTTTTTTGAACAATAGTTATTCAGTTATCTCACCTATTAAACTCATTTGGACAAACATTATATTTTTCAGTTGCAATTGCAAAAAAAAATTACTGTAACTAAAACAAAAACAAAAGTGGGTGACTTAAGGTAACATAGGTACTAACTACGAATGTTTTCACACTTCAATAGCCCTTTTGGTGATTGACTTGAAAATGAACTATAAAAGTACTATCATAAGAAAGTATTAAACCTCACACATTAGACCATGGGGTATCATCACTTAGATGCACGCCATTTCAACGTGGAAAGCCGCGTTAGCGCGCCCTCATGCCACAATACACAACCACTCTCGCCACTTACCAAGCCACTTAAATGGCGTATGTGACTTCGGAAAAGGACAAAAATGAAAAACACATATATACCTTAGAAGCGGTGAGGCGATCGCAAATTTTCGGTGGAAAGGTTTCTTCAGTGAGGAAATATAAAAGTGATGATGGAGTATTATCGTGTTTGATAGGTGATGAATTTATGCTACCTCGTTTTAGAGTAAATTACACGTTAGTCCTTGTGGTTTCGTTGTGCGAGGTTTAGATCCTTTGACGAAAAAGTTGCAGTTAAGTCATAAGTGTGAAAAGCGTTATCGCCGTTAGTCCCTCCGTCCACTGGGGCCCACAAATTCCCTAACGTCGGTTAACTCAACTTAACCATGAGGCATATCCGTCATTTCAACACCATAAGGACGAGCGGTGCAGACTAACTGTGTAGTTTAATAAAATTGCCACTTTGGCCCTCCTCATGCGTGTTACGTCGCGCCTCAAGTTATCACGAATTGGCGGAAATGGTCCTGGAAACTTTAAAACCCTTCCAGCCTCCTCACTTCTTCATTTCCCAAACTTGATAATCGGTACATATCTCTCCCTCGCTTGTTGTGCGGCAGCACCTCGAAACCTAACCTTCCCATTGATCATGCGCTACCTTACCACACCGCATACCATTCAAAACACCTTGTGACTCCCTCATCACTATTCCCGCGTCTGCCATATAACACCACATCACCATCACCACGCGCCTCGCGCCACTACCGCATAAAGAATCGAGTAGATCCGTGAGTTTTAAGGTAGGTCACTGCCGTTTCACCGTGGTTGTGACTCGGTGTGAGTCGACTCGTGTATAACGAGTTGACTTTCATCACTTTGGTTCGGGTTTAGGTCTAAACACATGAGGGTTAACATTTTAATAACAAAAAGAATAAATTAAAGTTTGGTATCAGTGTTGTGTGTGTGTTGTCGAGTCCGAACCAATAGTGAGGTTTAAACTCACTTTGTGACATTTAGTTGTTTTGATTTTTGTGTCGAGCTTATGAGTCCTTGTGTGATGTTACTTTGTGGTCGGCACCATGTTTGATTCGATTTGAGGTTTGATGATTTTGAGGCGGAGTTTGGATGTAGAAATTTGATAAGTTGAGTTTGTTGAGGATTTTGGCGAGAGGAAGCCAGGGGTCCGCTTGGTTGTTGTGGTGTCGAGAGGATGGGCAAGACCTCATGGTCTCGGCATGATGATGATAGTATTGGGTTGTTGTTATTGTTGGATTGAATTTGGGTTTCGTCCGTTTTAAAGTAACAAATAATACGATCATGATAAAGTCCATTCGACTCTAGATAACATTGGTAAACTACACCGTTCGTCCTTGCACCGTTCGTCCTTATGGTGTTGAAATAGCGGATATGCCCTCGTGGTTAAGTGAGTTAAGCGGCGTTAGTGGAATTTGTGGGCCCCGGTGGACGGAGAGGACGGAGCGGCGCATGCGTTTTCACACTTATGCGAGCGGTCAACTTTTTGGTCGAGGGCGAAACCTGCGGTCAGCCATGAACCACAAGGACGAGCGGTGTAATTTACTCTAAAAGCGAGGTAGCATAAATTCATCACCTATCAAACCACGATAATACTCCATCATCGCTTTTATATTTCGGACTCATGAAGAAACCTTTCCATAGGAAAATTTGCGTATCGCCTCGCTTCTAAGGTATATATGTGTTTTCATTTTTTGTCCTTTTAAAGTCACATCGCCATTTAAGTGGCTTGGTAAGTGGCGAGGTGGTTGGGGTATGGTGGCATGAGGTGGCGGGCGCTTGTAAGCTTCAGCGTTGGAAATGGCGTGCATCTGGTGATGATACCCGTGGTGCAATGTGTGAGGTTTAATACTTTCTTATGATAGTACTTTTATAGTTCATTTTCAAGTCAATCACCAAAAGGGCTATTGAAGTGTGAAAACATTCGTAGTTAGTACACGACTCAGTCAAAGTTTAATTGAATTTTAGTCATTCAGTTGTTATCAATGTTTTAAAACTCGGATTGACTCGCGCCTAGCGGCAGCGGTTCCTAGCGCGACGATTAACGATATGCGATATTATGGTATGTGTTTAGTATAACGTGAAAAGATCAATATATAATTGCAAACGGTTGTAACATGCGACAAGTGAATTAAATTGAGTGTTAATTGTATGTGTTCAATAGTTTTTTCTATTTCAGTTTAAGTTTTACAGTCTAGGTTGTTTGATTGTGTTTGATGGGTCTCAGTTTTATGTTTTGGGCTGATGGATTTCATATTTTTGTTTTGGAAGTTTAATTAGATTGTACATTGTGGTTAATAGTTGCATATTTTGGTGAAGGGTGAATTAAAATGCGTATTAATTGTATGTGTTGATAGTGTTTTAGTTTTGTGCTTCAAATACTTGAAAATGATGCTTTTTACTTGTATTTTTAAAATTTATTTTAAAAAGTCTTAAAAAGTTAATAAAAGGGAAGTTTCAACACGCTTTATAAGTAGTATATATCACAAATAAATCAATTTAATAAATTTAATTTAGTAAATTAAAAGGGGATTATCTTTTCAAAAATATATAAAACGTGAAGAAGTAAGAGCGGTAAACAAAGAAAAATAATGTTTTAATTTGTATCTTTTCTTGTTAGATAAAAAAAAAATAAGAATAAAATAACAAAATATTTTGGAAATGAAATATTTAAATATCAAATACAAAACAATATTATTTTTAATATAGAGTTGATAATCAATGAATTCCATAAAATTAAATAAAGGGTATATGTTCCTGTTTTAGATACGCAATTCCACATTATGAATAACAAATTAACAAATTACTTTTAAATTTTTAAGTAAACATAAATGAGATGAGATCATCTGGCCGATGTTATCCAAAAACGAATGAGAAGATCTCAACCATCTATTCACTGAATCTAATGGCTAGATGAAGCCAAAAATATAAAGAAGGGCAAGATAGTAAAATCGATTATCTCAATAAAACAATAAAAAATCAGATCAATCGTTTGTTACTGCTTTCTCTCTCATGATATCAAAACCACATCTATGCATCTAATCTCGTCGAATCATCAAGCGTCATGGGAATCACCATGAATCGAAGCGGATTCATCAACAAAACAACCGGATTCTTCATCAAATCCACCGCATCGACATCAAAACCGTCGGAATCATCAAGCGTCGCCGGAATCACAATGAATCCGGCGGTTCATCATCAAACCAACCGGATTCTTCATCAATCCGCCGACGCCGACATCAAAACCATCGGAATCGTCATCAAACTCGCGGATTAGTCATCAAATCGCGGAATCGTCAACAAATCCGCGGATTCATCAACAAATCCGATTGACATAGATGATGTGGTTACATATGATGTAGATGATGTCGTTCTGAGATGATGATGTAGATGAAGTACTCAGAAGTTGATATGAAGGAACATGATGGTAAAATCCTTGGGAATCGATTTTGTTGATTAATGGGATTCATAGATGAATCCGTAGGATTCATGGATGAATCCTCGATTCTGATTTTGTTGTTTAATGGTAAACTAAAAAGATACTTAAATTCATTTGAGATCCCATGGATTCATGGATGAATCCCGTGTGATTCCTGATGAATCCATGTGATTCACGGTGAATCCCAAAGGATTCATACACAATCCATGGGATTCTTTATGAAATCCCATATGATTCATGCGAGAATCCGTGGGATTCTTTATGAAATCCATAGGATGTCACGAGAATCCCATGGGATTTCATAAAAATCTCATAGGATTCATACATGAAGCTATAGATATGTATCTGAATCCCGTAGGATTCATACTTGAGTTATCTTAATCCCAGCGCTTTTTATATCTGATTCTATAAAATCACCAAGACCAACTTTATATGAACACGCTTGAGACAAGGCGGATCGGTATATTGGAAGCCTCGTGTACAAGAAGGAATTCTGCAGAGGAAAATACTATGAAACATTAGATGAAATCCCGGAGGTTCATTGTGAGTCCGTGGGATTTCATAAAGAATCCATGGGATTCATTGTAAATCCCATGGATTCATTGAAAGACTTGTAATATATAACTTGAATGATGTTGAATCATGGGATTCATTGTAAATCCATGGGATTCTTTATGAAATCCATAGGATTCAATGTAAATCCATGGGATTCTTATTTTTATTTTTTTTGTATAACATGTTTTTAAAATATATTATTTTTATATAACAGGTTGTAAAGCTCGTATAAGGTTAGAATTAGATGTCATTTCTGGAAAATACAAGCTAGTTCAGTTTATTGCAAAACACAACCATATGCTCATACCAAAATAGTACAAACATTTTACCAAAAAGCAAAGAAGAATGACACAAGCGAGAAAAAATGTTTGTTGTTAAAAGGCGCAAAGAACAAGATTGGTCCAACAGACTCACAACTTGCTAGCAGTATGAAGGGTGGGTATGAATATGTTCATGGGACGATTCTGATTTTAAGAATGAAATCGGGATGTTAATATGTTCATAGGGGAACCGAATAGGCAAGCCAAAACCAACTGTCAGGAGAAGCCAAATGTGAGATAAAAGCCGAAACCAAAAGTTTCTTGATTATTTATATTATGGTTTCTGGTTTTGTTAGTTATTTTTTCTTCTTTACTTGATTATTTAGATGATTTGAAAAGAAAATTCTTTTTTACTTTGAATATATCTTGTTTCTTACTTATATTCTGTAAGAATCCCATGGGATTGTATATGAATCCCATAGGATTCACTTTGAATATATCTTGTTTCTTACTTGTATGTATGAATCATGGGATTGTATATGAATCCCTAAGGGATACGAAATATGTTAATAGATTAAGTGGAAAGATTAAGTGGAATCCATGGGATTGTGTATGAAACCCGTGGGATTGTGTATGAATCCCATGGGATTATTTCCATATTCTCTACATCATACAAATATTTTCAAAGATTAAGTGGAAAAAAGTCTATCATAAAGAATCCTTTGGGATTATGAATGAATCACAGGATTCACATAATTAGCGATAAAAGACAAATAATAGTTCTACCGCATAAGCGTTACATTATACCATTGAAGTTTTAAAAGACAAAATAATGCGCATGTTCTCGTCACCGTACCATTAACGCCTAAGCGGACAATTGTTCTACCATGCACAAGTTCCCATTCACATGATCTCGTCTACCATACCATTAACACCTAGCCGGACAAATTGTTCTAGCATTCAAAAAGACATAACTTCTTGATGATTACATGCGCTGCGTTCTTCCCTATTCTTTCTTGCTTCAAGAATAATAGTCATCTTTTCTTCGAGGAGGAAGTTTATGCTTCTCCTTCTCCTTCTCCTTCACCTTCTCCTTCTCCTTCTTACGTACAACACTCGGCACATTCTCATTAGCCAAATCGAAACAACGTGAGTGAAATAATACTACGAGAATCATCAGGCGCATTCTTCATCTCACGAACAACACTCGCCTTTCACGAACACCGACACAATCTCATTCTCCTTAACAACACACGCCAAACTTAGCAACATCAACAATCGATGTTTTCTTCGCCTTTTACTCGCCTTTCACTGAACAACCTTATTCCCTTGTTTATTCGCCTTAATATCATCATAAGGATTCCACAGACCCAACGTAACATTCCCTTGTTTCTTAGCCTTAATATCAAAAGGATTGTAACGAGACAACGGCATTGGGTTCAATATTTTACCTATATCAATTTTAAGGCGAAAAAGTAATATTAGTTTTGAGACAAATATTAGATATAAGCAACTAACAACTGACACAATCTCATCAATCACAAAGTCTATGATAACAAACAATACGGAAAAATACGCGACTATAAATCGATTCCTAAAAGCTAATACAAACACTCATTCTATGTGAATCCCATGGGATTGGTGATAATCCATAGGATTAATCTTACACAAGCCCGACAATTCCATTTGCTTATCTTATGTCTATCACATCCAAAAATAAGCAAAACTATAAAACTTATTTCAATTTGAGAAAAGCATAACAACTAACTACATCGGAAAAATAAGCTAATTGACGAATGATTCCCATAACAAAAATAAGCTAATCCAAAACTCATTACATCAAAAAAAAAAAAAAACTAATCACGAAATCTAATCTACTCGTGATATAACCTAATCCAAGCGATTCGGTAACAAAATAAGCTAATACAACAACAAAATAAACTAATACATTCAAAAAATAAGCTAATCGATCACAAAATTTAAAATAAAGGCGATTTAACAAAAATATACCGAATCGACATTTAGAAGCTTATTTTGATCGGATTCCGTAGACGAATGGTCTTTAGATTGAGATATTTCATTTCGTAGGTCCATTTAAAGGAATGAGCGGTGATTTCGCGGTGGTTTGAAGGGGTTTGCCGGTAGTTGTGGATTTAAGGCGGTTAGTCGAATGTGTGTGTGTGTTGGAATTGGGGAGAAAAGCGTGTGTGTGTGTTGGGTGTGTGTGTGTGTGTTGGGTGTGTTTGTGGATTTATTAGTCGAAGGTGATAAGACTAAAATGCCCTCCGCTTTTTTTTTTTTTTTTTTTTATAAAATGTAATTAATCTACCGTTGGATGGAAGGGAATGGATGGATGAGATCTTTTGGTTTGTGCTTTAGCTAAATGGTATTTCGTATAGAACTTTTCTCAAACATAAATATCATTTGAGTCCCACCACATGCCATCTTATTTCAACACTCGAACCTCAAAATATCCTTACCTCACAACCAACTTCAACACAACCATTTGGGCCTACCCATCCCAAATTTTATTTTATTTTTTCATTTTTCCAAACAAACTAAATTTATTTAATTCAAATAAAAATATAATACGAGATTAAAATACAAAATTATAAATTTATTTTTATAAAATACAAAACACACTTTATGAACAAATTTATAAAAAAAAAAAAAAAAAAAAAAAAAAACCCTAAGGGCTTAATCGTAAAAATAATTTTTATATATAAAAAAGAAAAAAAAATCTTATCTTCTTTCTCGTGGACTGTAACACCCACCCTTTTCTTTAAACACCATTTTTTAAAAAGCATTACACAAATACATATTTATCAATCGAAGAAAAGAAAATAAAAAAAAAAAAAAAAAAGCGGATACTGATTTGTCTTTTGTGTGTTAAAGGCAAGCTAAAACCAAAGTAAGTGGCGAAGGGGTGATGGTGTGGTGGCTACCATTCGACACCGCCGAAAGGCCCTTCACGTCAACTTGGCGAGGCTTCAATTTCACTATACAGTATGCTCTTACATGCGTGGTTTTCAACAACAACAATCACCTTGACTTTCAATTTTCAATTTTCACTTTCACTTTTAACCATTTTTCTATTTTATGTAGTTAAGAAAAAGAAAACGCATTTACTTAAAAGCTTTTAAAGTGAGAAGTTTTAAATTACTAATCTCAGATATCTCTATTCTTTATTCTTTCTGATTTTATACTTTAAATCTATATAATTTCTTTCCATAATTACTTAGCGTGAAAATTGGACCCAACAAAAAATAAAATCAAATTTTGCAACTATAATTATTTGACGCTTTAAATTTCCGATTTTATGTACGAATACTCGCTTAGTATGTAATAATCGTATAGTTGATAACACAATGAATCATATGATATAAAAGAGAAGCTAAACAAATTTTAATATTGAATTCTGATACCATTTAAGTTTTCTTTGTCTACTATATATGATAACTGAATCATGATTATAACTTGATGTTAAGAGAAATGGTATCAAAGTAGTCATCAAGGTGCCACATATAAGGGTGATGTCAATGTGACACAAGCAATCAATAGGCAATATTGCCTTACATTGGTTGCATATAAATTTCTCTTTCATATATATGATTTTACATATATCAAGTGGTTGATATACCAATCAACAGAAGATGTAAATCAATATAGATTATTTGAAGTTATTTGATTGAGTAAACTAACAACAAAAGTACAAGTAGGTTTTACCTTGTTTGAATGTTTGCGGCGGCAGGTTCAAACCTCATAAATTAGTCGGCCAAAAAGTCATAAACTATGATTAAAAAAGAGAGAGGTTATTTGATTGAGCAAACTAACTACAAAAGTACACATAATAGCGAATGCATACATGCGTAAACCATAGAATGATAGAAATATGCGACATGTTAGATACAATAGTTCCGTATACCTAATCTTGTAATCTGTTGGCAAGGTTATGGAAATTTAGATAAAGACACCGAGTATGCACAACAAATACACACTGCATCCGTTGTACTTAATTGTTTTTTTTAGTAATAATATTTTACCGGGATAACCCTTTTACCAAAAAAAAAGAAAAAAAAAAGAAAAGAAAAAATTCACACTGCTGCAGCAAGAAAAATCATTTGGGACCTCGATTCGAGGTGGTTATCGGTACAAACTATGCGATTACCATGATACCGTTCCTTGAAGAAAGGAGACAAGGTGAGGTGACCTTCAATGTTAGCGTCCTCAAATTTGATATTGATATACTTTAAAGACAAATTTGAAAAATTGGATACATAGTGTGTTCGCATAGGCGATTGTTGGAATTTAATAACATGACAATCATATATAAAACACACAAAACATCAAAGATACATGCGGAAGCGTATATGAACGAATAATGAATAACTAATTAACATAGACATAAAGTATGCGTACCTTTTGATTCTAGCCCAACAAGAATCAATTTCTAAACTAGCAATTGGATGAACCCTAATTAGGGTTTATAAGGATTATGTGAATTACCCCTTACCGTTTTGTAATTTAATCCAAGATACTAACTATAGTGTGTTATTACCACGTTCTTGTACACACGTACTATAACAAATTAAAGTAATGTTAGTTTTAAGAACACGAAAACTTTTGTTAAGGAAAATAAAAGTAATCGACACCTAGGGATAGGTGTACGATCGTTTGAACCAAAAAACACACACAAACAATTTTGGTTTTAGGTTTTTGAGTACAAGAGATAAGATACAAAGACCCTAGGCCTTGTATTAGGGATGAGCACGGTACCGGTCCCGTACCGATCCCGTACCAAATTAGTGGTGCCGATTTTTTCCCGATCATAAATTAGTAGTGCGGTCTTGTGCGAGCAGGATTCGGATACGGTGCGGTTGTAACACCCCGAATCTCGATGCGTGGAAGACTTAATCAAGTTTTGGGCGTTACTCTTTGGATTGGTATCGCACACAAGTATAGCAAAAGATAGTCATTTAACATTCAAAACCAATCCCAGTTTAAGTATTCAAAACATTTAATCCAAAGTATAATTATTAGGCCCAAAACATGATTTAATAGAATAGGTCTCCAAAGTTTATCAGTCGAAATGATCCTTGAACCCCGCCTTCTTGCCAAGCTTCCACCGATCACGTATCCAAACATCTCTCGAATACGAGAAATCATGCTAAAAGGTCACTACGCTGGTGAGTTCATAGGTTTAAGTTCAACAAAATCATAGTGGACTGTAAAAGTTGATTTGCTATGCAAGACCTAGATAGATAAATACCGTTTTCACATTGATCTATCGGATCTCCAATCATATCCGCATCCGGGGATTACTCGGGCGTGCGACTCTAGTCCGGCCTTTGTCGTGGCAAAATCTAGAACAATTGCCAACTCCGGACTAGGTCGATGTAGAAGTCTATTCTTAGCTAGGCACGGTTAAACCTAGACTAAGGCAACAAATACCGCGCATCTATCTAAGCGGTCAAGCATATAAGCAAATCCAAATAGTTTTCACGGTCCGAAAGCGGTGGCATGATTCTCATCCCAAATAGTTCAAAGCGTGGTTAAAGCGTAGATAAAGTGGGGCTATGAAACTACTTTCAAGCAATCAGCGCACAAATAAACACTAGCGAAGATAACGGTATCACGACACAACAACTATCGACTCGGCACAACCTATTAATATAGACAAACTTTAATATATATATTACTCAAAATCAACGTTATCTACCCCAATATACTCCATTTCTTTATTTTCAAAAACGTCTCGTTTCACCATTTAATCCTAGTGTTTGGTATTCCTCGTGTGGGTGTATCGACTCAATATGATGCCATGAATGCACTCAAAAAACCAATATATAACCCAATGCGACACAATGAGACCTCTAAACGATAAGCTCCATAGTCCAATAAGTTTTGGAATAAATAGTAGACCTTATCGAATTAAATCAACTCGATAAACTCATTTATTTACTCGTGTAAGCTTATTATCCCATAAATCAATCGTATCCTAAAGAGTCATAAGGATAATTCACCCATTAATAGGGTTACCCAGCGTACCTAGCGGGCTCTTATTAGATTAAGTCAACCTAATAAGTCCGCTACCACGTGGATCAACACTATTAATGCTAGGTTATCCGTAACCCATGCACACAACGTAAGTACATAAATACTTAAACTAGTATTAAATGTCTAAAATTGACATTTATTGATAAACGTGTACTCGAAACATTAATTACTTATTTATTATAAAACATTCCCAATTTAGTCGTTAGTTTCCGTTTAAAAATAGTAAATAACAAGATAAAACTTGTTATCAACATTTTTGATACAAAAGCCCATTTATTACTTATATTTCATAGTTTATTAGCACTTTCATGTATATATATATATTTCGTCAAATTCCAATATTAATCTCATATCATTATTCGTTTCGAGTCCACAAGCCGAGTCATAACTTTTCGACTTTTAATCAATCAATAGTCCAAATTATCTTGAAGTCCATGTTACGGCTTTGTCGGTCAACTATTGACTAAGCAGTCAAAGTAACGGCGTAGCTCAAAGTCGACAATATATATATCAAGTCCAATGTAAAAGTCACAATATCGCAATTCAATCCCAAACCAACTCAAAACAAACTCGCCAACCAATCAATCAACCAAATATACCGAAACCAATGTTATGACCTAATGGTCATGACACGGTCCGGATTAAGACCACGTGAACCAAACAAGCTCTAGAAGCTTTTCGGCTCACGCGTCTCATCCAAACCTCAACTACATTAACCAACAAGCTACCGTCGACCCAACCCGGACCCGTGGCCCAAGTGGGTCACGTCGTCAGCAACCGAGGGCCGCGTGCGTGCCTTGGTGGCTCATACACCCTTCAAACCAATCAAACATCACCCAATCCATTCCACAACATCAAATCCAATCATTCAAGCTCGAACATTAACCAAACACAAAACCCATCATCTATCTTAACCAAAATATGAAACTAAACCTAAAATGCATAAACCCATCAAATTGATACACCACACACTTACCAAACACTAATTAGACTTAATTTCATGTTCCACCCAAAAGCCCCAGATTTCATCATTAGGTCGAAACCCTAATAATCCATACGAGGTTTCTATAAGCTCAAACAAGCTCTAATCTTGTTCCATTTACCTTACTCAAGCACCAATTACAAAATTAGATGAAAACCCTAAAAGTACGAATCTTAATCTTTAAATTTGAGGGTGTTAATGAAGGTTTTAGTATGAGTATTATATATGGTTGGAAAGAGGATGAAAAAGATCTTTGATTTGGTGGTAGAGGTGTAGCACCACTCGATAACGCTTCTACAGCGTCGTTCGAGGTCAAGGAAACTTCCTTTTCTTGAGCAAGTTTTATAACACCACAGGCGGTGAACCTAATCGTTGTAGTGTAGTAATTAGGGTAAGCCGGGTATTGATATCGTTCTCTGGGGAATAGGAATGCTAGTAAGAAGTTACTACGCTAAGGTTAAGGTTGAGGAAGATTATTTTTTATTTTTATGTTTTATGAAATGGAAAGGTCGAATCTCGGGTATTGGATTTGGGGGTTGGTATTTCTACCGATTACTCTACTATTATCTAATTATCTAAACTAAGGTTGTGGGAGTCTATGTCTAATTAATGTGTGCTCGTATGATAGTTTAAAGATGTGTTTACTTAGGTTGTACTACTCCTTAATTATCTCCTATTGATGGTTGAGTTGTCACGTCTTATTCTTGGTTCGGTTTAGGTTTTACTCCAAAAGACTCTCGTAAAGCGAAAAATTCGGATTCTATATATAATATTACATATGACGTGGTCACACCTTATGTTTAGTGGCCGTCGTGTCGCAAATCATTAGGGTTTTGTCTTGGCGCGTTAACCTTGCGACGGCGTCACCTTATGTCCGTGGCGCCGTCTCTTGACCGGCGTCGTGCGGATTGCATCTAGGCCGTCAGTGGCGACGGCCTACTCTTTCACAACTAGGCGTCGTCGCTTGAAAATCTGAGTTTTGGGTTGGATCGTCACAACAATTTTGGGACGGGCGTCGCCATAGCTTTTGTGACGCCGTCGCCTAATTCGACAGCGTGAGTGTCTCGATTTTGACTTTGGCCATTTTCTTCATATATTTGCCTTTACCGTCCAAATAAGTGCCATTCCAGCATTTGCCTTCAAGAGACCTAAAAGTGAAAAGGAGCGATATTAAGCAATAACGGATACAAAAGTGATCAAATAAGGACTTAAGCGACCCTCAAAATGGTACCTTTTAAAACCTTATCAAATATCCCTACACTTGTTATTTGCTTGTCCTCGAGCAAATGTGCTTTAACCAATTAATTTATAAGTTAGGGGTCATGAAGCATTAATTCAAAGCAGTTCACAACACATATAAGCCCCATAAAGTCATGACAAGCACGGAATTACATACTAGCACCTCACATGGGGTGTTTGGATACTCGCATCTCTCTCGGTGTATATATGAAAAATAACAAATAGGAAATGGAAGATAAACACTCATTAACGGTCCTAGTACATAGATTACCATAGGCTTGAGAATAGATCAAACCTCCATCGCTTTGGCGTAAGCACCTAGGAAAGACTATCAAAGAGGTCTTTAAAGGGTTGTAATGTTAAGCTACAGTAGGGAAATAAAGGGTTTGGTGGGATAGGCTTTTAGTGGTGGCAAGTCAAAATCTCTATGTTAAATGCATATGAAGAATGGCGTTGCTAAGCCAAGACTCGACACTCTAAACTCTAGATAATTGAAATAAATAAACATAAATTCAAAGATAGATGTAGGATGGTAGCCCGTATTTTTTTTTTTTTTTTCATACACTTTTACTCTACCATCCTCTACGATAACATCAAAATACTAGGGATTTCTGAGGCATATCCCTACACTTGAGTTTTATTACTCTAACACTAATTTGACCCGATTTGAAAAGATCAAAACACTTGGGGTACATTATTACGCAAACAAAGGGAATTTGAATTTAACGTTCCCTTCCGTCATTTCATAAACTTTAACTTTTCCCATGAATCCCAATCGTCCCAAAGCGTATACAAAGGATATGACTCGACTTAGCAACTTATGCAAGCAACTAGATAATTGAACTAAGGGTTTGGGGTGATAAAAACATTGCACTAAAAGTGAGTGCATAAGGGGTAGGCTAAGGCGATTTGGGTGTATATTTGGGGGTGGGGTGTAAACAATGCTCTTCATTGATATTTCGGAAAAACGAAACATCACGAGAACCATGAAAAGGATAGGCTACGAGGGGTTAACTAGGAGTATCGTGTACTAAAGATGAGTACAACGCAAGGGTGTGGGGAATTACTCAACCGATATGGAAGAAGTAATTATATTACGGTGTCAAACAAGGGTTATCCTAATGCCTCTTATCATTTAGTTATTCCTAACTACACAAGTGTAGCCTCACTTGCGATCTCGGAATGCATCACAAAACAAGTTCTAGAATCTAATATACTACCGGTTCACACTCTAAGCATTGAAGATGAATGCTTTAATTCCTACTAATCTAAGGCGATCCTACATTTTGGTGGAATTTGGGTGGTAAAGGGTTTTGTGCTAGTCATGCAACTTCCTATCCGTGAGGCGCTTTTGTTAAGACTAATGGCCCACTCCTATATGTCATAAAAAATTTTAAATTTGGTGCCAAATTACCCTAACCGATATTTCCTCATGGTTTATTACACAATCACAATTGGACAAAGCAAATAGTCGAGGATAAGCATAGTTTCAAAGTTCCGTTTATTTTCCTCCTACACTTAAAGCGAACATTGTCCCCAATGTTCCCCGAAAATATCAAAGTTATGATAAAGAAGGTAATCAAAAGCGAAGAAACTAATACTCCCCGATTAGCTCGGTAGGATCCGTGTAAAGTGGTGGTTAAATCCTTTTCAAGAAGAATTATTGCGTGAAAAGCTCCTTCCAATCTTATGTAATTTCTTCTTGACAAACTAAACTCGCACACTTGAAGAAAACAAAGCGAAACCTTTGCGTAAAATCGTGGTAATAATATATATAAGACTCGATTTAAACTAGGATATAATGCTTGTGGAATGGATGTTTCTGAAATTTCTAAGAAAATTAAGACACGGAAAATTCAAAATTTATAAGTAGCTCGAAAAGCGAGAAAAAAGTAATATGATGTTTTACTCCTTCACGGCGCCGTCGGTTGCAATCTGACGCCGTCGGTTATCTGACAAAAAGCGGTCTGCGATTTTACGGAAAAATTACGGAAAATTTACATCTTTAGAATCTGGAAAAATTTACGCAAAACATCCATTATGACTCGATACAAGCATTTGACTCGAACAAACAAACATAAATATCTTTTAGTTAATTGTTATTCTCATGTTTACGTTTCTTTTGAAAACTTGTGTAATCCTCCTACACTTATCCTTTATGTAAAATACCTTTATATGCAATTAAGGCGAGGTCAAAAAAAACAAAATAAAGCATTTTACAAATTTAAACATGAGGATAAACAATTAATAAAGATATATGACACTAACAAGCAAACAATTAAGCATGGGTTGCCTCCCAAGCGCTTTTCTTTATTTAAGAGTCTTGTAGCTAGACTCATATTCATACTCCTACGTCCGATATACGTAAGTCTATCCTCAACAATGTCGTAAGGATCAAACTTATCATTCAAGTTCCTAGTAGTACGTTCGGTTAAATATGCCTTTTCAAACATCTCACCATCGGGATCATAGATTTGTATCCTAATGTGCCCTCTCCATTACCATCACTAGGCGGTCTATTCCAATCCCACTTGTGTTGATTTCTCAACTTTCCACTTATTCATGACAAGGTTAATGGGCAAGCTTCTAGGAACTCGGTCATCTTCCTAAATACTAAGGCGTCCTCGAGCGGGTTCACTTCTATATCCTAGCCATTTCTTTTCTTGGAAAGTTCTTTGCACTAGCGAAGGCTTTATCTAGGTAAAAGGTCTTGAGGGCCTATGATGTTCTTATCAATCCAAGGTCCATATCTAGAAGGCTCTCTATCCGACCCTATCTCTTGTGGGACTTCCTCATCCTTGTAGTACGTATGCTTTTTAACATCGTAAGCGGATCTAGCACTCCTCCCTACCACTATTTTGGACATCTTACAATCGATGATGGCATTAGCGGTAGCTAAAATCCTCTTCCAACAAGTAATGGGCATGTCGGGTCCTTATTCATGTCTAGCACATGGAAGTCGGCCAAAAGAGTCAACTCTCTACATGTACTACCATGTCCTTTATTATTCCTACCGGACGTGCTATACTACCGTCCGCTAGACCTAAGATGGTTTCGTTGGTTCAATTTTACCTAAGTTAAGGCTTCTATGGAGGGACAACGGAATAAGATTGATGCATGATCCTAAATCGGCTAGAGCATCGAGTGGTTTGGAAGTTCCAAGTCTACGGAAGAGTAAATAGCCGGGATCGTCTAACTTCTTAGGTAAGTTGTTTCGCTTAAAGGCGGACCCATGTTTTCCAAGCCTAAGTTCTAACTCATATTTTTCTTTTAAAGCATTATAGTAAGGTGCATGAGCTAAGACTTCAAGAATCGGTTTTCTTGATGGAGTTCCTTGTACTCCTCCTCTAGACTAGGTTTGGACTCTTGGTCGACGGGTTTCTCAAGAGTAGGCTCTACCAAAGGTGTCGGGCCTTGGTACCTCTTGGATGGCTTGGAACCCTTTTGATAGCATTCTTGAGTGAACCGTTGGGTGGGAGGGGCATGGATGTGCACTCTCCCATGGTGAACTAGAACATGAAGTCGATGCAATCGAATTCACTTTTGGGTTCTTTATGGTATCACTTGGGAGTGCTCCAACTTCCCGCTCATTGAAGGCTTTTAAGAGGGCATCAAGCTTGGTTGTCATCTCGCCTTGTTTTGCTTAAAATCGACTTCAAGCTTATTGATCGAGTTTCTTGAGATGACAAAAATCTAGATGCAATTGCCTCAAGATTAGTGGGGTTCCGGTATTAGAAGAATTGAACCTAGTAGGTGAACTAGATGAGCTTTGGGGTGTCTTGGATCTTGGTTCCACTTAAGGTTAGGGTGATTTCTCCATGAGGGGTTGTACGAGTTTCCTAAGTTGTTTTGTTCGGGTTTGAAAGTGTACCACTTCTCTCCCGCTCCGTCGATGCGTATGGGCGTAGTCCATAAAAGCTTGTTCGGAGAGCCTTGTGCAATCACGAGTGTCATGGGGACCACCGCATAACTCACAAGGTAGAGTGATTTGATTCACTTGTCGTGAGGACTTAGGATTTTTGTAGGAACTCATGAGGAATCTAACTTGATCTTCAAGTTCGATCATCCTGATCGGGAGGAGGCAAGGAGATTGCCTTAACGGTTTGGGCGCTCGCGGGGTCATCCCAACTTTCGTTGTCATAGAGGCGAGGTCCTCTATTATACCCCATGATTCTTCCGCGGTGAGATCACTAAGTTTTCCACCGGCCGCTTGGTCAATGGATCGCTTAGTGGGAAAGTTGACATGATCATAAAAGATTTGGACTTGGAGCCAAGATCAATGCCGTGATGAGGACTTTATGAAGTAAGTCCTTGAATCGGGTCCATGCTTCAGAGAGATTCACCTTGACGTTGTTGGAACATCAAGATGTCATTCGAAGCTTAGTGGTTCTCCCGGTGGGAAAAATTGAGCAAGGAAGCGAGAGGTAAGATCATCCCGACTTGAGATGGAGCCGGCGGAAGTCGCTCGAGCAATTACTAGCTTGGTCCCGTGAGAATTGGAAGAGGCGCGGCGCGTGGTCTCTGAGTAGTAGCATCAAGGTCGATGGAATCGGCGATTTTGAAATCCCTCGGATCTTTGATTTGGATCTTGAACGAAGTCCATGGAATCACATCCGTTTTGCACCAACCGGATGGTGTCGGATCGCGGCCGTAGTTTGGGCTTGGTCGGGAAGCTCAATGGTGTTCCTATAGCCTGGGTGGCTTGGTCTCGAGTATTCACCAAGAGTGCGGGCTCTTGGCGGGTCATTTGGTGGTGGGTTGATGAATGGTAGTGGGTTATCACCTTCCATGATGAAAAGTGATAAGATTACGAACAAAGGTCACGAAGAAGGGGATAGACTAAGAAAGTTAAAAATGAGAAAAATTTACTTGATAGGAATCAAGCAAAGAAACCTAAATGAGGTGGACTACTAACTAGCTATTCTATTCCCCAGCGGTGCCAAAAACTTGATAACGCTACACGGCGTCGTTCGGGGTCAAGGAAACTTCCTTTTCTTCGAGCAAGTTTTATAACACCCTAGGCGATGAACCTAATCGTTGTAGTGTAGTAATTAGGGTAAGCCACGGGTATTGATATCGTTCTCTGGGAATAGGAATGCTAGTAAGGAGTTACTACGCTAAGGTTAAGGTTGAGGAAGATCATTTTTTATTTTTATGTTTTATGAAATGGAAAGGTACGAATCTTGGGTATTGGATTGGGGGTTGGTATTTCTACCGATTACTCTACTATTATCTAATTATCTAAACTAAGATTGTGGGAGTCTATGTCTAATTAATGTGTGCTCGTATGATAGTTTAAAGATGTGTTTACTTAGGTTGTACTACTCCTTAATTATCTCCTATTGATGGTTGAGTTGTCGCGTCTTATTCTTAGTTGCGTTGTGTGTCTAAAGTTGTAGGGTATCGTTTCTCCCAACTCTTTGAACTTACCAAAGGGTCTCGTCTACAAACCCACTAGGGATGATAAACTCTACTCTAAGGCACTCTTTGGATGGTTTAGCTTACAACTACTCAGGTAATTATATTCTAAGGTTCACAAAGATGAATCAAGCATTAAGTACACAACGAATGACCTATCGCATTACTAGATCATTAATCAACTAAGATAAGAAACAACCAATCAATATTTAATAATTAAGTTTCATACTTCCTAAGCAAACACACAAATAAATTAGCCGGACATGGAAAACATGCAAGCATACACACAAATAATCAAAGACATAATTGAATTAATGAAGTAAAGACTTATCTTGATGTAAGATAGGGTTTAAAACCCTAAAATCTTGTACAAGACACCTTAGGTTCGGTTTAGGTTTTCACTCCAAAAGACTCTACCAAAGGCGAAAATTCGGATTCTATATATAAGATTACATATGCGGCGGCGTCACCTTATGTTTAGTGACGCCGTCGTGTCGCCGTCATTAGGGTTTCGTCTTGGCGCGTTAACCTTGCGGCGGCGTCACCTTATGTCCGTGACGCCGTCCTCTTGACCGGCGTCGTGCGGATTGCATCTAGGCGATGCGAGTAGCGACGGCCTACTCTTTCACAACTAGGCGTCGTCGCTTGAAAATCTGAGTTTTGGGTTCGGATCGTCACAACAATTTTGGGACGGCGTCGCCATTGCTTTTGGCCCGTCGCCTTCTAATTCAAACAGCTGTGAGTGTCTCGATTTTGACTTTGGCCATTTTCTTCATATATTCGCCTTTTCGTCCAAATAAGTGCCATTCCGACATTTTGCCTTCAAGAGACCTAAAAAGTGAAAAGGAGCGATATTAAGCAATAACGGATACAAAAGTGATCAAATAAGGACTTAAGCGACCCTCAAATGGTACCTTTAAAACCTTATCACACTCGCGGTGGTGGCGGTTTTGGCGGAATAGTGGCGGATAATAAAGGGGCGGCTAGGGTTTTAGAGAGAAGGGGAGAGAGAGAAAGTGCTAGTGTGTGTGTTTTAGAGAGAGAAATAAAGAGTGGAAGTGAGGGAAATGATGGGTTATATATACTAGGATATTGGAGACTTAAAAATAAATAATTATGGAGGAGGGGGGCGCCGGCTAGGGTGAAATAGAGGGGCCGAAGGCGTCATTTTTCGTAAACTATCCCGTTTACCCATTCCCGAGCTCACATATTGTCCCCCGAGTGTCCCACAACGTTTATTCGACTTTCTAACATCGTTATTTACGTTTTCCACGAGTTTTGACTATTTATTTGTCAATTTTGAGTTCTGGTCTAAAAGTTACAATAATTCTTGTTTTAGGCTTTTCTAGTGCGAATCGAATAGTGCCTACCAAATAGAGTTAAAACTCATACGATAACTCATTTAATAATGAAATAAATCATAAAACCAATAGGCGATATAAAATCAAGTCATGGTTTATAAAAATAGTGATAAAGGCAAAACTCGGTTTAGTTTAACGTAATGCGGTTACCTAAAATAGACTCCTAAATTGCCGGTTGTCACAACCTCCCAGCCTCGGAAGAAACCCGTCCGGGTTTCACTCCGAGTTGCTTGATGTCATGAAAGTTTAAGATACTTCCCACGAAAAGCGTCCTCACGTTCCCAGTGAACTCCGGTCCATGCCGGAGTTCCAACGAACATAATAATCGAATCTGCTATTCTTGACCTTTTGATTTCACGGTCCATAATCTCAATCGGTTCCTCAATAAAATTCAATTTCTCATCAATACGAATATCTCTTAAGGGCACAACTATGTTTTCCTCGAAAGACATTTCTTAAGATTACTAACATGAAAGACATTGTGTACACTACTCGATTCGATGGTAGCTCTAGGCGGTATGCTACGGTCCGATTCTTTCGAGTTGGAAAGGGACCAATATATCGGGTATTGAGTTTTCCACGTTCCCAAAATGAATCACTCCTTTCCAGGAGAAGCGTTCAACATAACATGATCTCCAACTGAAATTCTAAAGGTTTACGTCTCTTATCGGCATAACTCTTTTGTCTATCACGAGCGGTTTGCAAGCGGTCACGAATCTGAACTATCTTCTCGGTGGTTTCTAGGACAAGTTCGGGACACAGTAAGTTGACTCTCGCCAACTTCACCCAACAAGCAGAGAGCGACATTTTCGGCCATACGATTGCCTCAAATGGGGCGGCCTTAATGCTAGAGTGATAACTATTGTTGTCACGAAATTGGCCAATGGGAGATGTCTCTCCGGCCTTTGCGAAATCAATAACACATGCTTTAAGCATGTCTTCTAAAGTACGAATGGTTCTCTCGCTTTGACCATCGATTGCGAGGATGATAGCAGTACTCATATCCAAATTCGTTCCTAATCTTTGTTTGTAACGACTTTCAAAAGTGGGATGTAAAGCGACTATCCTCGGAAGTGATAGATATCGATTACTCCATGACGCGATACTACCTCCTTAAGATACAATCGAGCAAGCTTATCAAGACTATCGGTTTCACTAATAGCTAAGTGGCGAGACTTGGTTAAACGATCAACTATTACCCGATAAGCGTCATTGCCGCTATTGTTCTCGATAATTTAGTGATAAAGTCCATGGTTATTCGCTCCCATTTCCATTCCGGAGTTCGGGTTGAACTAAGAGTCTTGATGGTTTCGATGTTCGGACTTAACTTTAGAACAAGTCGGGCACCAAGCGATATCTTGAGCTATATCGGCTTTCATATTAGGCCACTAATAAAGTTTCTTAAGATCCCGATACATCTTATCGGCTCCGGGATGAATAGAGTATTTTGATTTATGCGACTCGTGCATAATCAACTCACGGATTCCACCATGAAATGGTATCCGACTACATCTGCGAAGCATAATGTTCGTCGGGCAGCTTCAAGCCGTTTTCACTTTCCACCATTCCATGAAGATTCTCATAAGGACGGTTCTCTTCCGTCAATGCCTCTGCTTGGGTGGCTAAAATTTGAGATGGTAAGGGCGAAACAATGGTCATTCCTAATGATCTAACAAGTAGGGGTGGAATGTCCTCCTTACGACTAAGTGAATCAGCCACAACATTAGCCTTACCAGGATGATAATGAATCTCACGGTCGTAATCACTAAGCAATTCCAACCAACGATGTTGTCTCAAGTTCAGTTCCTTCTGATCTAAGATATGCTTCAAACTCTTATGGTCGGTAAATATTACACACTTAGTTCCATACAGATAATATCTCCGGATCCTAAGAGCAAACACTACAACACCTAACTCAAGGTCATGGGTGGTGTAGTTTTCTCATCTTCTTAAGTTGTCGGGATGCATAAGCAATCACCTTCTCACGTTGCATCAAAACAACACCTAAGCCTTTATGCGAGCGTCGTAGTACGACAAAGTCTTCGCTTCCTTGAGCAAAGCTAGGATGGGCGCACTACACAACTTCTCCTTGAAGTTGGAATGCTTCTTCTTCTTTTCTCCCATTCATACTTAACATCCTTCTATGTTAGTTTGGTCGTGACTTAGCTATCTTGGAAAATCCTCAATGAATCTCCTATAATAGCACCTAACCCTAAAGCTATCGGTTCGATGGGTTCTTAGGGCTGCCCATTCATAATGGCCTTAATCTTAGGCTGGGTCAATATGAACACCTCGACTATCTATCACGTGACCTAAGAATTTCACGGACGGAATCCAAAATTCACAATTAGAGAATTTGGCATACAACTTCTCCTCTCTCAGCAATCCTAAAATGAGCCTCAAATGCTCTCCGTGCTCCTCACTACTCTTAGAGTATATCAAGATGTCATTTATGAATACTATCACAAACTTATCCAGGTATGGCTTACACACTCGGTTCATGAGATCCATGAAAACCGCTGGCGCGTTGGTCAAACCAAACGACATCACTTGGAATTCATAGTGTTCATAACGAGTCCTAAGCGGTCTTAGGGATATCCTCCTCTCGAACTCTAAGTGGTGATAACCGGATCAGAATCGATCTTAGAAAAGACACTAGCTCTAGGAGTTGGTCGAATAGATCATCTATTCTAGGTAGCGGATATCGGTTCTTCCTTTGTTAACTTATTCAATTCCCTATAATCGATACACATCCGAAGCGATCCATCCTTCTTCTTCACAAACAACACTTGGTGCTCCCCACGGTGACAAACTTGGTCGAATGAATCCCTTCTCGACAATTACGCCAACTATTTAGAGCAGTTCCTCCAATTCTCTTGGAGCAAGTCGATAAGGTGCCCGGCTACGGGTGCCGCACCGATATCAACTCTATTTGGAATTCCACTTGTCGGACGGTGGAAACCACAGCGGCATCGTCGGGAAACACGTCCGGAAATTCTCTAACAACGGGTACATCGTTAAGGTGTCTTTCACTCTTCTCCTCACTTTTCTTTTCGAAATTCGAGCCAAGAAAGACAACCTCCTCTATCGATGTATACGGGCCTTATCTGAGATGATGCTCAACGGGAGGGACTTCCACGATCGCTCCGATCTCCTTGTATGCTCAAAATTTTCCGCCATACGGCAAACGCACAATCTTTTCATCACAAATGATGTGTGCACCGTTCTTCGACAACCAATCCATTCCGATAATGACGTCAAAACTCCCTAAGGTAACCGGCAATAGGTCTATACTAAACGGGCGGTCTAAGAAACTTAAGGTACAACCTCGAACTACGGTGTCTATCTTCTCTATTCCATTAGCTAATTCCATGTCGTAACTAAACCCTAGGGTGTTTGGGAGATTCTAGTAATGGCATAAAATTGGTGGATCTGAAACTCATATTTGCACCGAGATCAAACAGTATAGAAGCATAGCGATTATTGAGAAGGAACGTGCAGTAACTACCTTAGGGTCCTCACCGACTTCCTTCGATAACGTAAACACGCTACTGTTCCCATGTCTCTCTGCGATTCCTAGCACCATGGTTTCTCGGTTTTCCACAACCCCACGCTTCATAGGGTTTAAGCCATTACCTCCTACACCTTGGTTGTAAATTCTCTTACATTACCGGATTTCCTTTCATCCACGGATCTCGGCACTCATTCTTAAAGTGTCCTTTCTTTCCACATCCAAAAGCATTGTGATGGCCTTCCGGTCCGCTCCTTGTGCAGATTTGAGTGCGGCAAGTGGTCGGGACCTGTCTTTGGCCAAGTGTCCTACCTTAGAGCACTTCCTACACACATTCGGGCACAGGTCCATGGTGGTGTCGGTTACAACGACCACACAAGTGCTTACTACCTTCATAATCTTTCCTACCTCCATTTCCTATGGCGAACACTCACGGCTGTCTCATGCCGTTTGTTGCCATTCCTTTTCTGACTTCATTCCTCTTCCTCTTATCACTCCTATCATTCTTACTCTTGTCTCTAGTTCTAGCACATAAGAGTCCATCAAGCGAGCCACAACAATTTCCTCATGCAAATTAAGCGGCTTGGCAAATGATGACATCATTTCGAGTAGCCAAAGGCAATCCATCGAGATACCTCTCAATCTTAAGTTCTTGATGCGAACCGTTTGAGGCAAAGCAATGATAACTCTTGAAACAGCAGTATAAGTCGCCATGTCGATACCCTTAACCTTATGGTTCGAACTCACTCTCTAACTTAACTTCATTCCTAAGGCGGTAAGTCTTGATCGGAGAGTCTTAAAGCGAGTCCAAGTCATACTATAAGCTACATCAATTCCTACCGACCGTGGTAGTTGTTCCACCAAGTCAATGCCTCGTCCTTCAAGGTGAATGTTGCATACTTAACCTTACAATCCTCATCACGATTACTCACGGCAAACACATATTCGGTTTTCTCCAACCACCTAGTCGGGTAAACTACTCCTCGGTTCCACCAAACTCAATGGGACAACAGAATCGGAACTCTTTGTAGGTACAACCTCGAGTTCGATTCGACATCGAGGTTCCACTAGAAGTGTCGAGAGAGGTTAGTCTCGACTAGCGGTTCGGCGACATCACTGCGACACTAGGCCGGTCAATGTGGTTGGGTTCGCAAGTGGAGGGTTTTGTGGAACAAGACCATTCTCAAGACGGTCGTTCACATTCGGGGTTCCCTACAACCGGGTTATCAATGTTCGGGTTCTCAACGGTGGTGTGGTCGGGGCGGACGATGACCTCGACGACCGGGGCAACAACAGCAGGCGATCGGTTGTTTCTAAGCGGGTTTCGTCTTGTTGCCATCATTCGAAGGCAAGAACAGTTTCATAAGTTCACGATTCACGCTCTAGAGTTGGGTTCCAAGGATCACTAAATAACGCCTGAATACATACTCAAGGCCAATAGGGATAACGCTATATCAAAGCGAAAAAATCGGATACCGAATCATAACTAAAGGATGCACGTTCCAATAACCATAACTCATAGGTTTCAAAAGTGGAAATACATGGAAGGATACATCTAACAACGATACTAGCAAGATAACTAGGGTAATCCTACATCTCTAATTTGAAGTACTACTAAGTTTCAAGTTGGAACAAAGCCATGAATCTAATACTATCTAGCCACGTCTACGAATACCACTAACGGATCTCCTAACCTCGTCCATCACTCTCCAAAGGTGTGAGATCTCAATCTGTTGAGAGTTGCGATCTCTCCTAAGATCCGCAACTTCTCTCCGATGCCGACCTGCTGTTGAAGCGCTGGTGCACTCGAGTGCTCTCGAGCCCTCCGCAGTCTACTACACAGTCGAAGAGCTCCAATGTACCCTCCATCAACATCCTAACCCTCCTAACTACCGCACCCATATCGCTCTCAAATCCTATATACTAGCCCTAGATACTCCAACCAACCGATCCGTCAACCGACTAAGCCTAGTACCACGTGATGTAATCCTCTCCGCATCGGACCGTCTCACCATACTCCTCGGGCTCTAAAGCAATCTCCGATGGTATCTCCGATCCTAACGGGCTACCTATATAAGGTGAGTAAGGTGGTGAGTCGATGTCTAAAGGCTGTCGAGGGGACTCGAGCTCGGCAAAGGAGAACACGGTCACGGAGAATGTGCAGACTCTGCAATGGAGGAGTACCCCACATGGGATATCCTCATCATCCTCCTCCGAGGATCCTCATCTTCATCAACATCTTGCTCCTCAATCTCATCCTCCTCCTCAACCTCATGCTCCTCCTCAACCTCATGTTCCTCCTCGCCCTCATCCATAGGGAGAGTTCATGAGTCGAGTCTCTGTGCGGGTAAATCACGAGGTGGTACACTAGGAGATCTAGGCCTCCCAAGACATGGTGATCTTGGTGGTGATGACAAAAAGAGTGGGTCGCTAAGCGGATAGGTGATGATGATGGTCTCACGGACATGCGAGGCGGTGCTATAAGCAAGCCTAGGAGTGCGTGCTCGCTAAAACGATGTAAAGTGAGTGTCTAGATGAGCTAGACGATCGATGATGATGAACTAGTGTGGCGGGCAACCTCATAAGGATCACCATGTGCAACAGATCATGAGAGTCAATCTTTGGCTAACTAGCAACATCAAGGACCTCCTCGACACATCAAAAGCTAGTGAAGGCATAGTCTGTGACAACGGCATAGGGTAGGTATAAGTGTTCGAAACAACTAGTTTTAATAAGCGCATCAACTTAACCAAAACACATGTCACATAAAGAAAGCTTTAAAAGTAGAGGTACCGCATTACTCAAAACATGCCTTTAAATAAAACACATAAGTTCAGTTTCATCACATAATCCGATATCAAATCAATCGAGTTCAAAATTTCCAAAATCATAATATATCGTTTACTCAAATCCAATACCGTAGTATCTCAATAATCACATCTCATTTTCCAAAATCAACAACCCTATCTCATTTTCCCAAAATCAATAATCATATCTCATTTCCCAAATCAATAATCATATCTCCAAATAATAACGTTTCCAAAATCAGTTCACAATATCCCTTAACAGATCATCTCATAATTCAAATCATAGTTCATACCATAATCAAATAAGAAGGTTCGGCTTGGCAAGCGGACGTGCGTCGGTCGAGGATCAATTTTTCTTAAAAGTGGTTATAGTTTAGGGGTTATAAATTACCTAGTTCTCTATAACCTTGAGCTCTGATACCAATCTGTAACACCCCCAAATCTCGGTAAAGCGGAAGACTTAATCAAGTTTTCGAGGCGTTACTATTGGATTGGTATCGCACACAAGTATTGCAAAAAGATAGTCATTTAACATTTAAAACCAATCCCAAGTTTAAGTATTCAAAACGTTTAATCCAAAAGTATAATTATTAGGCCCAAAACATGATTTAATAGAATAGGTCCCCAAAGTTTATCAGAGTCAGAAATGATCCTTGAACCCCGCTTCTTGCCAAGCTTCCACCGATCACGTATCCCAAACATCTCTCGAATACCGAAATCATGCTAAAAGGTCGACTTCACGTTGGTGAGTTCATAGGTTTAAGTTCAACAAAATCATAGTGGACCAGAAGAGTTGATTTGCTATGCAAGACCTAGATAGATAAATACCGTTTCACACATTGATCCTATCCGGATCTCCAATCATATCCCGCATCCGAGGATTACTCGGGCCCCGCGACTCTAGTCCAAGACTTTATGTGGCAAAATCTAGAACAATTGCCAACCCGGACTAGGTCGATGTAGAAGTCTATTCTTAGCTAGGCACGGTTAAACCTAGACTAAGGCAACAACTACCGTACATCTATCTAAACAGTCAAGCATATAAGCAAATCCAAATAGTTTTCACGGTCCGAAAACAGTAGCATGATTCTCACCCCAAATAGTTCAAAATGTAGTTAAAACGTAGATAAAAGTGGGGCTATGAAACTCACCTCAAGCAATCAACGCACAAATAAACACTAGCAGAAGATAACGGTATCACGACACAACAACTATCGACTCGACACAACCTATTAATGTAGACCAACTTTAATATATATATTCCTTAAAAATCAATGTTATTTACCCCAATATACTCCATTTCTTTATTTCCAAAAACGTCTCGTTATGACCCTAATGGTCATGACACGGTCACGATTAAGACCACGTGAACCAAACAAGCTCTAGAAGCTTTTCGGCTCCACGCGTCTCATCCAAACCTCAACTTCATTAACCAACAAGCTACCAAATCGACCCGACCCGGACCCGTGGCCCAGTGGGTCACGTCACGTAAGTTAGGGCCAGCGTCGTGCCCTTTGTGGCTCGTGACACCCTTCCAAACCAATCAAACATCACCCAAATCCATTCCACAACATCCAAATCCAATCATTCAAGCTCCAAACATTAACCAAACACAAAACCCATCATCTATCTTAACAAAAAATATGAAACTAAACCTAAAATGCATAAACCTATCAAATTGATACACCACACACTTACCAAACACTAATTACTTGTTTATTTAGACTCTAATTAGACTTGATTTCATGTTCCACCCAAAAGCCCCATATTTCATCATTTGGTCGAAACCCTAATAATCCATACGAGGCTTCTATAAGCTCAAACAAGCTCTAATCTTGTTCCATTTACCTTATTCAAGCACCAATTGCAAAATTAGATGAAAACCCTAAAAGTACGAATCTTAATATTTAAATTTGAGGGTGTTAATGAAGGTTTTAGTATGAGTATTATATATGGTTGGAAAGAGGATGAAAAGATCTTTGATTTGGTGGTGGAGGTGTAGCACCACTCGCCGGTGGTGGTCGGATTTTGGCCGGAATAGTGGCCGGATAATAAAGGGGGGCGGCTAGGGTTTTTAGAGAGAGAAGGGGAGAGAGAGAAAGTGCTAGTGTGTGTGTTTTAGAGAGAGAAATAAAGAGTGGGAGTGAGGGAAATGATGGGGTATATATACTAGGATATTGGAGACTTAAAAATAAATAATTATGGAGGAGGGGGGCGCCGGCTAGGGTGAAATAGAGGGGCCGAACATTTTTCGTAAACTATCCCGTTTACCCATTCCCGAGCTCACATATTGTCCCCCGAGTGTCCCACAACGTTTATTCGACTTTCTAACATCGTTATTTACGTTTTTCCACGAGTTTTGACTATTTATTTGTCAATTTTCGAGTTACGATCTAAAAGTTACAATAATTCTTGTTTTAGGCTTTTCTAGTGCCGAATCGAATAGTGCCTACCAAATAGAGTTAAAACTCATACGATAACTCATTTAATAATGAAATAAATCATAAAAACCAATAGACGATATAAAATCAAGTCATGGTTTATAAAAATAGTGATAAAGTCAAAACTCGGTTTAGTTTAACGTAATGCGGTTACCTAAAATAGACTCCCTAAATTGCCAGTTGTCACACCGGTATCGGTATCGGTACCGGGAAATCGGGTTTTCCCCCTTTTTTTCGGGAATTTTTCGATTTGGTACCGGTCCCGTACCGAATTAGTGGTCCCGATTTTTTTCTCCTTATTTCCTAGTCCCGGTACCATACCGTATTTAGGGAATCGGTACGGTTCCGGTTTGGTTTCGGGATTCGGGTCGAAATGCTCATCCCTACCTTGTATATATACCCAAAGAAACTTAGAGTCCAAGTTAGGTTAGGATTGGGTTATGGAAACCCCTATGGCCGATCGGTTTGGGCATCCCATATGTTTTCTAGAACCATCTTGACCTCTAATTTTATATCTAGTCATTCTTTTAACATTTAATGACCGTTAGTCCATTACGTTTAATTAACTTAATGTTCATTATGTATTTCGTGTAAATAATAAATAAATATAACACTTAATATTTAATTATTACAACTTTAATTCTCATACGCAAAATATGCAATTCAGTGGTCTCAATTCGATCCTAACTCACGACTACTAATTTATATCCATAAAACCAACACTGATTAACACACTTAGTGCAATGATAGAGCCACTTACAAATTCTTCCTCACAAATTTCAAGAAAGTATTTGCTAATATGGTTCTCAACTGGCTCATATCTTAGAGTCAACGGATCTTAATCGAACTTGCATGTAAACATTCTAGGCAATAACAAAGCACATTTTGTATGTGGTAGAAGATTCCTTAATGCGTATTACCGCAAGCACTGCAATGAGCTGAGATACCATATGTCTGAACGTACAAACCAATTGGTGAAGGTGACTCGGGTGGTCCATTGTTTGTTGGGACATGGTATTTTGTATAAACCGTTATATGTAATTGGGCTGGGTTAGGAGAAAATCAAAATTATTTAAAATATGCGTCACGTATTTAGCCATCTTTAATTTTTTTTTTATAAGAATGTGGTAACTAGTATATATTCAGCCTTTCAATGGTAGTGTCTGTTGGATGTAAATGACAAAACCAGAAACTTAGTAGTATGTTTAAGTTATTATATGTAATCTTAATATACGGGGTAGTTTTAGTGTAAGTTTTATGTTATGTATTTTGTATAAACCGTTATATGTAATTGGGCTGGGTTAGGAGAAACGGTATAAACCGTTTATAGAATAGGTATGTCGCTTTTCTGAAACGTTGTATGCCCCTTTGTTGCAACGGTTCATATAGTATAAATAGGATTAGATTTATGTAAAACAATCAATTCCAATATATCAATACAATTCATAGAATTTCTGCACTTATTCTTTTACGTTTCTATTGCAAGATTACTGCCCAAACACCCTTGTTTCTGCAGTTATTATCTGTTCCAGTCACACCATCAGAAAAACAGCCTTGTTCGAAGGCCTAAACAACTGTAAACTTCTATCCCAAACCTGTACAATCCGAAGGAAGAAAGCAACAGTGTCATCTGTTAAAAGGAGCAGTTAATTTTTGCTCGTGTTTGTTTATAAATTGAAGAGTATAGTTTGACGCATCATCTTGATCTCTTTGAATAAGTTATTAGGATATCAAAATTCTCCGAAGCTGGGCTACATTCATTCCTTGAGTAAAATTTTCATCCATTTGAATTTATATGTTAGGTGAGCCAAGCGCCTGTCGTTATAGAAGCAAATTGACACTAGACTTTGCTCCTATTGACTGCATTTTATGTTATTACTAATTACTTAAATTACAAATAACATCACTTCATTGTTATAAGGTTGGCATCGGGTTGGGAAAGTGTGTTTTATCTCAGCCAATGTGCGCGAGTTAAGTTCCCAGATGCCTAATTTTTTTTCCCTTCGTTTTCTTTCCAATTTCAACTTATCAAAAGTAATTTTTGCAACAAAAATTTCCAGCAATTTTAACTCTCTTCCGTGTTCATAAACGTTAAAAACACAAACCACAACTTGAAAACATTGCGGATTGTAAAACGTTTTCCCATGAATTATTTGACGCAGCTGCTATGCGCCCTACTAAAAACACACACACTTACTTGTACTATGTCATCACAAACAAAAACTCTAAAAATAGAATGTTATTTGAGATTTTACTATACTATCGCGAGTGAACTGGACTAAGCAAGTAAATATATATATACAAACACATATAGTTATCAGTTTTCTTTTCTTTTTGGTAAACACGGTTTCTGACATTTTGGTTGACTTATTCACGAGGTTTGAACCCACCGTCACAAATATTCAAGCCTGGTAAAGCCTTTTTTTCAGGACATTGGCATGGACACTTCAGGTTGTTTGCATTTAGCAGGAAAATAATTGAACATGAGATCTCACACATTTTAGTGGTATTAGTCGCAAGGCTTTTACCACTAAGCCACCCTGAGTGGTTAAATATAGTTAACAGTCCCTCAACAAATTGTGAGATGTATAGGAAAACCTAATAAGTTCCGTGTTCAGCTAACCAAACATAGAGTTAGAAAAAACACCTGTTTGTTTAACTGAAAATATGCACGGTTCAACAGTTCTGTTGTACGTTGGTTATCTTTTTCCTGGAACATACTAAAGCCAAAGTATCGCAATCCTAACAAGTAACAAATACACGATCCATTATGTTATGCTACATATTGAACCTACTTTACAAGTACATCTGTAACAAGACATTACATACATATTGGGACACATAGGCTGGTTAATCTTACGCTTTTATAAAAAATCTAATACACCCGGTTCGGATGACAACTGATTGGGAGGCCTAAACTCATGCCTATTTTTGGGCTTAAAGCTAAGCTAATTGGTTTATGATTAAGTATGTTCCTTTGTTGCAACTAATTGAAAACTCACACCAAGTTTAGGCATACAATTAGTCATGAGGTTAGGTCTCCAAATACTTTCTCGGTTATAATATAATAACAGACTGCTCTTAGTTTCCATGAGACTTTCAAGAAGTAAGTGAACTTTTATATTGGATATACGAAAAATTGTAAAAACGGCAAGAAAAAAAGAAAGAAAGAAAGAAAGAAAGAAAGACATGAGCTTATAAAAGAAACTTATCAATCCTAAATTTAACTGTGAATACTATCTCATACGTTGATTGTTTATGTACTCTAAACAAGATTATATAATGATAGTATTATTACCCATGGAAGAAAATAAGAATCAATGATCAGGTTTAAAAGGTAGTTTGGTGATCGATGCTACCTGATATATTGATTAGGCGACACAAACGTCTCATTGTATCTCACTATTTCAGACAAACACATGTTGGCGATAGGCCACCGTTCTTTGCCTTTTTCTATCCCTTTGCAAGGCTTGTTCTTTTTCACCTTATTCCTTTTCAGATTTTCGATATAAAGCCTTGTGTTGCCGTTGTAACTGTACATCAACATTCCATTGCTCGTCAAATGCAGTGGGTTCATCATGTAGTGAAAACCACCATAATCTCCCCGATAAGTTTCCATCTTCTTCCAACTTCCTTCTTCATTAATCTTCCAAAGTTCGATTAATTTTGTGTTATGACTTATACTCTTAACGTCATACATAATGAAAACATGAATGCAGCCTTTTCTAACCGTGAGAGTAAGACATGATTTTTCAATTTGACTATGACTCAAAGTGGGAGTACCTTTAATCTCTGTGAGCCTTTCAATCTTTGTATCAAACCTTATAACTGAATATTTTCCTTTACAATCTAAAAAATAGATATTCTCATTCAAACAAGTAAAATTAGACAATTGACTTATTTTCAAGTCGGATGTATCTTGAAAGGCGATCGTTTTCCATGAGTCTGATTTCAACGAGTATATTTGAACATCATTATGGCTTATTACATTTACAAGCTTGTAGTCATCTCCGCAAGAGCTATAAAACATTCCTAATGCTGAAATCTGAGATTTGGTTTTTGACAATTTCTTATACTCACTCGTCAGAGGATTCCATAGAATTAAATCATAGTAATCTTCACGATAATTATCATAGCGTAAACATACCAGTCCATGAAAAGATGTTAGAAACCTAATTTGTGAAATTCCTTTAGTCATGGCCGGTGGTCTAAAGGATCGTCTAGGAGTAAAACCGTTATCAGGTGCTTCACAATTGATGATGCCCAACGCAAAATCACGAGATAAGACAAGAAATTTGTCGTGGTTTTGATGGTAATCTATATGGCGATTGTGCATCAGTCTGAAAGTCTTGGACAATAGGAACGAGCGTAATTCTGTGGAAACACACATGAAACGTGCTACAGATTTTACTGGAAGCCATGGTAGAATGTGATGCAATAATACGTCGTGTGGAATGAAAATCGCCATTGCTTCGATTATGGTACTTTCTGGTTTAGCTACCAATATTATGCGAGAGAAGAATAGATTTTGTTTATTTATAAGGTAAATATTACTCGAATAAGAATAAAATACACGTATCTTATAATTAGAATATAAGTAGAATTAAAACTAAGTTATGTAAAGTGAGGATAAAAATGGAATATAATCATGTATCTTAATTAGAGTATATATATATTTTTTTAATATTCTTGGGGGACAAGTTAATCAGAATTTGAGTTTGTCTCACGGTTTAGATAATAAATAAAAACCATGAATTTATTATCGTTTTATGTTAGGTAGATACTAGTTATTTACATACAACATCTATATCTATATCTATATCTATATCTATACTATATAAAATGAAAAAAATGGTTAAAGTGGAAAAAGTGAAAAATGTTGAAAGTTGAATGTTGAAAAATGTGGAATTGATAGAGAAATAAATAATATAATTAATACTCTTATTAAAACACCCCAATTACTTAAAAGACAATAATTTATTCACATTCAGACACCCAATTAAAAGCACATCTACCAAATTAAAACAATCAATTGAAACCGATACCGGGTTGACCCGTTGAAACCGATACCGGGTTGACCGGGACGCTTCAAACCCGTGGTGGACCGGTTTAATTTGACATTTTTGACCCGACCTATCGGTTTGACTCGGTTTAAATCGACTGCTTTTTTATCGGAACAGTTCAACCGTTGAACCACCCGGTGAAATCGGGTTTCAAATTTGACAAAATTATATGAGAAATGATGAAGTAGTTGTGAACCCGTGACAATTTTTTTAAATGAAAGACCAAGTAATTGTAGTTTTGGTTTATTTTGCTTTGACACATGTAATTTATTTTAAAAATGTTGCTCTGCACAATTTAAGGGCTACTAAGATATATGAATAAATCGTTTAAAAGTTAATATATATTGTATAGCCCTTTGTCCAGGTGTATCAATAATGTTATGTAAGTTTATTAAAATCACAAAAATTAATAGTATTGTTATCTTTAGCGATAATTATTTGTACTTCAAACAAATAAACTTTGAACAATGATAAATATCTATACAAATTGATAGTACAAAATAATCTTATATTGTGATATCCAATTTGCAAAGTTACAATTTTAAAAGCCACACAACAAATGATAAACGCTACACATGTAAAAAAATAGTTATCATCGCCTAAATTATCGACAAAACAAGAAAAGCGGTCACACGTGTTGGCTATACCTCTAAACTACAATATAATATTGCCAACTACATAATCCGTTGCTTTTATAATGCTTGAATCTATTATTACTAAAAATCTTAATAACTTAAAACAATCCTATTAGAAAATATACTATTACTTAGATCGACTCCACATAATTTTTTAAAAACTATATATTTATCTTGCTATGCAACCACACATCGTAATTGTAGTTATTCAAAACGATTCTCTAATGCTACAAATACAGTTTGTTGAAAGAAACTTATGGGTCGTCGGAACTTTTAGAAAACTAGACATCGCTTGCGCTAGGCGGTACTGTCTAGTAAACATTAATGGGGATGTGAAAATTGAGAAAGTGAAATAAGTTAAATGACATACTAACATAAAGTTTATTATGAAATCTCTACTATCTTAAATGGAAAAAGGGTCAAAGGTAAATGTGAAAAGTTGAAATTGAATATTGAAAGTCAATGTTTTGTGAAAAGTTGGAATTGAATATTGAAATTGAATATTACTCAAACTCTCAAACTCAAAACGCAGGAAACTGTTATGCATGGAAAGGTTTATATGCATGGAAAGGTTTATTTAAGGTTTATTACTCAAACTCTGAAATTGACTATTAGTCAACTGTTATGCATGGAAAGGTTTATATGAATGTAAACGTGGAAACTATCTCTTAGTCTTGCATGGATACCTTTATATGAATGGAATAGTCTTGCATGGATACCTTTATTATGCATGGAAAGTATATTTGCACTTAAAAGCATTATATGAATGGAAACTATCTCTTAGTAAATGAAATATACTAAGCGGGAAATTTCAAAATGAAAAAAACTTTGCCTATATAAACAATCCTCATACGAGGCTTGTATCTCATTACAGAAAAAACGAAAATATGGAGATGCAAAATGAAAGAAATGTTGATGATGATCTTCAGGTCGATTTTATTGATAATCTTACGCACTTGATACTCTTTGTAATGTGCATTTACTAATCTTGTTTGTTTTTTATTACAGCTTGATCCACCTCCCCCTCCTCCACATCATGTTCCGTTTTATAATCCGCATTTGATTAACTGGAATTGGGATGACGTCATTGTCATCTCAAGTGATGATGAAGATGAAGAAGAAACAAGTCAACCTATCAACATTGGTCGTAAGCGAATTTATTGTTTGGTTGATCAAAGTGATGCCGAAGATGAAGACTAAAATTTATGTTTTCGGTTTTTTTTAAAACATCTCGTTTTACAATAAAGACTTGACGATGTATTTATTTCTTTAGTTTCGTTTCCATCAAATGAAAGTGATACTTATTGATCTTCGTTTTCTTCCTGTTTAGTTTTCATTTTCGTCATTAGTTGGTGATGACAATGTGGCACTAATTTAGTAGGTTCAAATTAATGCATAACTGTTAATGGAAAAAACAAGTTGTATATGCATAACTGTTAATGTAAATAATGAATCGGAAAAAACAAGTTGAATATTGACATAACTTCGTATATGAATTTGGCGCCAACTATTTTAGTAGCATTTTATTATTAGTAGGAACCATGACTTTTAGGTAACTGCTGCTATTTGACCTCGATATTCCCTTCGTTTTTAAGTTAAACATATATTCATTACCTTATATACAAAATCACATGCAAGTATATTCTTATAAATACCATAGACAAAGTCCCAATCTACTTCGGGTTACAATTTCTCATTAGGACTTTCATGATGAATATTGACAACACAGTCGCACATGAAGTATTTGTTCCAGAAAATCAAGATGTCAACATGCTTGACCAAATTGCAACGAATGTCACGGTAAATATGTTGTATCTTACATATGATTATGATTTACGTCTGTTACCACATCGTTTTTCTTGGTAGGACTTTGCCAATGATGACGAAAATGTTAGAAACGTTCTTATATGATTTAAGATTATTTATTGTAAACTTAGTCAATGAGGAAAACTCCTAATGTTGTAGGTTATTAGAATGCAGAAACAGTGTAGTGCTTAAGTTTGTGGAAAAATGTAACTTTAAATTCGCTTACTGTGAGAAATTCATGGCATATATACATCAAAAAAAGAGATCATGTGTTGTTTAATTGATGTGTTCTTTAATCACGCGATCGTTTTGTAGACATATTTGGGACCAAACACAAACTCTCATACAATTGATGTTCATGTTGATGTCGAACAACTAGCCGGAGCTACAACGGCTAAGATGGATCGAATATGGGTAGACTTGGTTCGTAAAGAGATCAAGTCATTGTTGGACATACTAGATGCTGCGGAATATAGAATAGAAAATGACAGCACTACTGTTAAAGCTTTGATAAAACTTGTTCTACAAAATATGAAGGATTGTGTTGTATGGATGGAACAACTCGAACCATTGTTCACCCAGTGACTCTATTGCAACTTTTTACATTTTCCCATTAAACGATCACATTGTTTTTTACTATGTTTACGCTATGTGTAGTTGTGGATTTTTGCAACTTTTTACATTTTCCAATCTATTAATGGTACAATAATCGAGAGACTTGCCATATTCTTGAAAAGCCTTTGGCAAATTGTAATGTGTAATGTGTCACGAGAATGATTTAATTTCACATGAAATTTGCAATAAAGTTTTTCCTTTTTGCTAATCTGTATGTGACAATGAATGATGTATTTCACATGTATATATTACAAAGATTGTGTTTGCTAATATTGGACTATATACTATTTGCTACTAAAGTACAAATACTTGACTTTTCAAAGAAGATACATATCATTTATTAGTTTAGAATAATAAAGACAACTCATGTTCGCTAATGATGTAGACAACTCATGTTTGATAATATTGGAGTATATTACGAACGTTTCATATTTGCTTTAGAGAAAAAATACTTGAATATTGAAAGTGAATATTTTAAACCTTTTCAAATGTTAAATTACTCAAACTCAAAACGTATGAATAGTCACAGTTATGCAAGCATGGAAAGTATACTATGAAATTTTTTGTAGCTTTATATGAATGTAAGCGTGGAAAGGTTTAAAAAAGCATTATATGAATGTAAGCGTGGAAAGTATATATCCAGTTAAAAGCATTGTATGAATGGAAACTATCTCTCATGTTTGATAATATTGGAGTATATAATGCTATTAGAGAAAAAATACTTGACTTTTCAAAGAAGATACATATCATTTATTAGTTGATCCGGCAAATGGATTATGTAATGGAACGAGGTTGATATGCAAACGTTTTGATCCTAATGTCATCAATCGAGATTGTTGTGGGAAGACGCTGGAGTTAGAGTGCTCTTGCCAAGAATTCCTCTTGCTCCATCTCGAAGACGACATGTTCCTTTCAAACTAAAGAGAACACAATTCCCCGTCGCCTTAGCTTTCCGATGACTATTAATAAAGCTCGAGGCCAAACAATTCCAAATGTGGGTGTCTATTTGCGGATTCTGTTTTCTCATGGCCACTTTATGTGGCATTGTCTAGAGGATATCTCGTAGAACAACAAAGGTATTGGTTAAACCAATCAAAGAGTTCCGTCAAGCAGGAATCTATACCTCAAATGTCATGTATCAAGAAGTTTTACGTGACGAGTAACATGTGTTGTTAGTTAATATTTCATAATTGATGTAATCTTTTATTTTAAGTTTCATTAAATATTTTTCTATGTCGTTTGATATATGTTAAGAATTTTTGCTATAGTTGAATTATCACATGCTACAACAGTTTGTAATTACATTTTCATCCTTTTTCACGTTCTATTTTGAACGTTATACAAAACGCTTACCACAATATCGTATATCGTTAATTATCTGCCGCTAGAAACCGATGCCGCTAGGCACGGGTACTCGCCTAGTATTACAGATAGCTTTACGATTTCCATTATAGTTGATTTTCAATGAACAATTCCTTAATTTTATGCAATGTTGATAGTAATTTGATATTGAGCAAGATTGTAATTGCAATTGTGAACACACTTGTCATTCAATTCAAATTTTAGGACGGGGAAACATGCATGTTAGGCCTATTAGAATTATACTAACCTATGAAAAGATGATAGAAAAGGTAATTCAAAGTACAAAAGTTGACTCAAAACACAAACAATTTAAGTAGCAAGACCTAGCTTATTGCTAAACGAACTTGACTTTTGTTCAACACAAAGACACACCATATATACGTATTAAAGTAAATCATCCAAATAATTATCACAAAAGCAAACAAATAAAAATCACCGCTCAATAAGTATGCCAATGTAATATGTATCATGTGAAAACCCACCTTTTTCAAGCTCCTCAATTCAACAAGGGACTAACGGCTGATTGATTACCCAAATCATCCTTACGTACAGAATTGTGCCTTCATATTGTATATTGTTCTAGAGATTGCGGGAAGATTTGGGTTTTGTTGTCGTAAAGTTGAAAGGATTTGTCTTGGGGGTATTCAACAGAGGCCGGGACATTTTCTTTACAGTTTGTACATCATCTGGTTCTAATCGAAGAAATGATGGATGCCCAGACAAGGTGAGGGTGACCTTCAATATTAGTCGTCCATCCAAACTTGATATTGATATACTTAAAGACAAACTTAGAAACAATTGGCAACATTGCGTGCTCGCATGGACTGATTAACACACGTAGTGCAATGATAGAACCACTTACCAGAGTAAAATTCTTCCTCACAAATTTCACAAAAGTATTGGCTTATATGGTTCTCAACTGGATCATATCTTAGAGTCAATGGATCCTAATCGAACTTGCGTATAAGCATTTTATGCAATAACAAAACACATTTTGTATGCAAGTAGAACTTGCAAGCAGTGGAACTCGAACCCCTTGAAGCATTTTACGAATTCTCCGCAAGTTTTACAATACTTACGTTCTTTAGATATGAAATCTATGTATGGAGATCTTTAGGGTACGCTTAGGGTGTAATTTCTTTAGGTATAAACACACAATTAACATCAATACACAAGATGCACTTCTTACATTCATACCCAAATCCAATATATTCTAAATGGAAAATGTGACAAGAAAACACACCATTGGGGCTCATAAGAAGATGCTTTGATAAAAGAAACAACGTATGTTCTAGATGACATAGGTACGTGGTCTTGTATTTCCAAAGGTAATCAGGCACGCCACTCATGGAGAAGAAAACCGCATTGTCGAACATCTTGAGAACACTTGTACAAGGGTAGTGTTGTAATTGGTTTTGCACACTCACCTGGTGGCATGAAGATGGACATGACTGACTCCCTTACTGAGCTTGCACTATCGACATTAACGTAGTACACATTTGTCACATTTGTAAAGCCAATACCAATAACGAAACATACCACCACAGATTTATTCTGCAGCTAGGACTGCATTTAGATTTTTGATCGAGAGAGGGAAAAGGGTGAGCGGATGCAAATGAGTGAAACTGTGAAAGTATAATTAGAAGCCTCTTTCAATGAGTAACTTTGCTGGCAAGAAGACCAAACCAGTCGTACAGTGGTAGAAGATTCCTTTATGCTCATCACCACAAGCACTGCAATGAGATACCATCTGTCTAAACGTACAAACCAATTGGTGAGGATGACTCGGGTGGTCCATTGTTTGTTGTGACATGGTAGCACCAAGTATGTCCATTCTAAAATCGCAGCCACCACGATAGTATTGACCGGACTACGGCATATCAAAATTCTCGGAAATAAACGTCACATGTCCATATTTTTTTGGTCACATATTTAGCCATCTTTTAAATCCTTTTTAAACAAAATGTGGTAACTGGTATATATTCAGCCTTTCAATGGTAGTGGCATCTATTAAAAGGAGCAGTGAAGTTTTGCTGGTGTTTGTTTATTAACTGAAGAGTATAGTTTGACACATCATCTTCATATCTTTGAATAAGTTTTTAAGTTATGACAACCAATCTTTGATCCTATTCACTACAAGATAAATGACCTTTACTAAGTGAGTAACAAAGCCATCAATAAAAGTCTATAATCACTCAAAAACACAGTCCACAAAGGTCTAAAAGATTTGCTGATTGAACATTATATTTTAGTCAGCCTTCCTATAATACGGTATATTAATGGCAGATATTTCAAACATACAAATAAAACAAAATTTCAGTTCTCAAAGAGGTGCAAATACAGTGTCTCAGTTTAGGGACCACCCATCAACATACAATCTTAGATACCTACGGTGAGTGTTCTAAAGGTTTATCTATTGTTCCACACTATTTCAGTATGCAAAGTCTAAAGTAATTTTTACTTCTAAGAACATTAATTAAGATATGTACAGGGTTCCAATTTGTATGCTACATAACAGACATGCTTATGAACCGGCTCCGTCAAACTTCTCCCCAACATCTGCAAAGAAGTAAACAAAATCATAGTCATCTTTTGGGTCATCATAAACAGTAATCAACATGATATACAAAGCATACTCGATCAGCAGATGCGGCCTTCTCAATCAATGTGTCCAGTTGGCACCAATTATAAACAGCGTTATAAAGAAACACGTCGATAAGATATTTTAAAACTATAGATGAAAGAGATGAATTGCACATACATATCCCATCTTCTTATACTATATACAAAGTACCGAATGTATCGGAGTAGGTCACACGGTTTAAGGGGTCTCACACATGAGAGTGGCAGATTTGACCCGTTACTCAATCCGCCCATTTTGCCAGTAGGTAGTTAGTGAAGCCTAGCGATTTTTTTTGTTTGTGATTTTACATTAGAACAAAGAAAAACATACAAAATCCCATCTTATTATATAAAAGATATGCAAAAGTGCAACAAATTATAGTTGTAAGTTGTATCCTATATATAATTATTACGATAATCACTACTCCCTGCGTCTCAAAATAAATTTTTATGTTTCCATTTTAAGATTTCTCAAAATAATTGCTCATTTTGCATTTCAACCAATCAAAAGAGAGTATATACAATGGATGTGTTTGCAACCAAAGGTTACATATCAATGAATAAAAAAGCATACTATAGTGTATATTTTTATAACTAAATAAGCACCGTCTTTTTATCATTCTATGTTAAAGCATATAAACAAACTCTTAACGACTGAACACGAAAGAGACATACCGGTTCAATTGCCGATAAAGCTTTCTACGTACAGGAAATTGGATATAAATTTTTTGGCCATGTGGTGTTTGGCCAATGAAGATGGGAAAGAAATGGACAATAAAAAAAGGAATATGACTAAGAATACTTTCGGTTACACGAAAGGAATTTAGCATTCAATGAGAAATCTCATTCCTACAAAAAAGTATCGCTTTGAATCTTCAATAACGAGATGCGTGTTTTTTATTTCAATACCTGCTTCTTTTTCTTTTGAGAATAATTCTTTTAGGTACTCTTTTTAATGTTACAAATTACCTACAAACTAATTCGAGGAGCGTTGCTAACTTTATTAAACAAAAATCTTGGAAGAGAAATGGTTGGTTTACAACATCAAGAATTGAAGAACTTATTTATCAGAGGTATCCCAGGGCTATGGTGAAGGTTTGATTTCGGTCACAATTCTGACACATATAGTTAGTCACCGTAAATAGGCTCTCGAGATACTATTGGTAATTCGAGACACATATTCTCAGAAAATTATATATTAATAAATCATGTGTCTCATTGTATACAGTGTGTAGTAATACTTGGTTAGACGATCACGAAAAGACTATATTTAGACACACCAATATTTACACTTTTTAAAACAGTCACACTAGATTATTGTAAAGTTTGTCAAGAACATTTGAATTTTTATGTTTTGCTATTAAAAAGAAAGATTAACCCCCGTGTGTTACATACGTAGTTTTGAAATTTATACCATGCATGTACCTATTTCAATCTTTATGCTTTTATGGGTTTTACTAAACAAAAATGCACTCACCGTAGTATTTGTTTGGATCGAGTTATCACTCTTGTTTTGGTGTTTTTGTAAGGGTTTTTGATCTTTGACCGATTAATTCACGGGGTTTGAAAGGATTTATATTAAAGATATGTTTTGAAGTGAGAAAAAGAAATTGCAGAAGGCTACGAAAGAAGATAGCAAATTGCTTCTTTTGTGAATCTAATCATGGGCACAATACCAAATTAAAGTTAGCTAAAGAAAAAGAAAAAAGAAAATAACAAGAAGGAAAGGAGTGGAAAGAGTGCGACAGCAATAGGATTTAAAGAACAAGAATGATATTAGAGAATAAAAATATAAAATGATTGAAAGTGATATAAGTTTGACGGGGCCGTAAAGAGGTAGCGGCCCATGGTGGCCGACTAGGTTTCAGGTTTAAACATGCTATAGCCATGTTAAACAATGAAAACCTCATAGGTATTTCGTCTTTATTGGTAATTATTTATACAAATTACATATAACCGTGATAATAAACCGTAATCATAAAATTGGCCAACTATATATCATCTAATACTTACTACTTTCAATAATTCTTTCAAATATTTTGGCCAAGATTTTCGTAGTTCGGAATTATGATCTCAAATTAGTCTCCAAAGTATAATCATATATAGACATAAAAACATGAAATATTTGTGCCCTCCTTAATTTTGTCTTCGTATTCACTTGCCCTCCTTAATATAGTTTGCATTGTTTATAATTTCTAAATGGTCTGTATAATTGCTTACTAAATGAGCCGATAATTATAATAAACAATCGTTTGAAAGGGTATCTCCCATTAATATTAGCCTCAAACATAAACTTCCTTTACATTGGTGTATTTGTAGTATATCATTCAAACGTTTACATAGAGTGGTTAATACCGAACAAGAAAAGTACAACAATGACTTCAACATGAATTGTGAACACGGGCTAATCTACATGCTAGACACGTGGTGCCATGTACATTAATTCCAAATTTTCTGATTCTCAATGCGACCAACACACTCATAATGAATTGCAAATTTGCACTCCAGACACTTAAAGATCATCTCATCAGACTCGAGGGTCTTGCTACATCTTTCGCAGCAACCATGATGTGTTGTCCCTTGAATGAAGGACACACGGTGAGGGTGACTTCCGATCTCATATGTCCCTCCAAACTTGACATTGATAAAGTCAAAAGACATATTTCATATACTTGCAAATTATAGCTTGCTTGCATTCGTGTTTTATTGGCGCACAAGCCGTATGCATAGACTCGGCACACGTAGTGCAGTGATAAAACCACTCATTGGGGTCGAATTCTTCCTCACAAATTTCACAAAAGTATTGGCTAATATGATTCTCAACTGGTTCATATCTCAGAGTCAATGGATGCTTATTGAACTTGTGTATAATCATTCTAGGCAATAACAAAGCACATCCTATATGCAAGTAGAAATTGCAGGATTGGCAATGGAATCCCTTGCTGCGCTCTAAGCGAAAATTGTTGGCCCAGTTTTAATGGATCTTTAATCAAGATATACCAGTAATAACAAATAACAATTGAATCAAAAGACTTTTCTATATATTTCAGTCATATATGTTTGTTACAGAGTTTCTAGTATTTATACATAATGAAACGGTATGTTTGAAGCATTGTGTCGGTTCAATACATATGGCAGTTATTGTATAACTGCTACATAACCGTTTCTAGTAAGCGCTTCTTGACTTTTCGTATGTTTGACTTTCGTTGACCGGGTCATTGTGGGTGTTGACTTGGGTCATTGGGTTGGGTCGATTAGGATTAACCCAATATTCTCCCCTTAATCACAATGTTGTGAAGTAGGTCTTTAAGTCTTCTTGATTCATCTTCGGTTACATCCACCATCCGAGCTTTTAATTTTTTTGTGATCATCCTTATGTCCGACTAGATCAATTTTCCTTCGGTTATTTCCACCTTCTTCTATGATCTTCATTATGTCCATGTTGATCTTGGTTATTTCCACCTTTTCTTCTGTGATCTTCATTATGTCCATGTTGATCTGGTTATTTCCACCTTTTTCTTCTGTGATCTTCATTATGTCCATGTTGATCTGGTTATTTCCACCTTTGTGATCTTCCTTAAGTCCAGGTTGATCATGTTCTTCTGGTTATTTCCACCTTCATTGTTTGTGATCTTCCTTAATTCCGGGTTGATCATATTCTTCTGGTTATTTCCACCTTTGTGATCTTCCTTAAGTCCAGGTTGATCATGTTCTTCTGGTTATTTCCACCTTCGTTGTTGTGATCTTCCTTATTTCCAGGTTGATCATGTTTTTCTGGTTATTTCCACCTTCGTTGTTGTGATCTTCCTTAAATCCAGGTTGATGGTTTAACCCGATGCCTCAATAAAATAAAATCCTTTGACTGGCCCTTATTAGTACACGCGTTCACTTTATAACCCGTTTATCTCTTTTTCGCTTTTGTTGAGATAAAACCACGCGTCCTTTTTATTTCTTTGAGATCTTGGTTTTCGTCTCTCTCTCTCGTAAGATAACTTTTATCTTCTCTCTTCTTCTCCAATACAACCGACGGTTGACCGGCCTCTTTTTTATGATGGCTGTGGTTTTGACCGTCCTTTTACTGTCTCCGGTGTGGTGTTCTCTTTATGAACGCTGTTAACCCTTCAATCTGAAATCTAGGGTTTCGGATTAATTGGGGGTTTTATGATCCGTGAGTATCTTTACGATTGGAGTTTGCTAATGAATCAATTGGGGTTTCAATTGATCCCATGGGCTTGATTTCGTTTAAGAAAATGTGTGTTCGTTCTAATTCAATCTTTACTTTTGTGCCCTAATTGATGACACTTTCGTATTTGTTTTATTTGAATCAAAATATTTAAACGATTTAGTTCGCTTTATTTTCTCGATCCTGTTTTGGATTGGTAATGAACCGGTTTCAAATTTTTTTGCGAGTTTAATTTGTTGTCGGGTTGTGAGTAATCACCAAGTGATTATACCCTATATGCGACAAACGTTGAGACACAAAATGACGTCGGATTTGTGTTCTTAGCGATTTGCAAAAAAATTTATTTCGAGACTTGGTCTGCTTTTTTTATTCGAACTTTTACGAGTGCGGGTAAATGATGATTGTTGGTTGATAGACCAAACCTCTCGATACCAATTGTTGGCCCGCTTTTAATGGATCTTTAATCAAGATATACCAAGTAATAACAAATAACAATTGAATCAAAAGACTTTTCTATATATTTCATCATATATGTTTGTTCTGAGTTTCTAGTATTTATACATAATGAAACGGTATGTTTGAAGCATTGTGTCTGTTCAATACATATGGCGCTTATTGTATAACCGCTACATAACCGCTTTCTAATCGCTTCTTGACTTTCGTATGTTTGACTTTCGTTGACCGGGTCATTGTGGGTGTTGACTTGGGTCATTGGTTGGGTCGATTGGGATTAACCCAATAAAAATCATATTGACAAGCCTTGCAACGCCCTACGTGCTACCCCTAATTAAGAATGAGTGTCAAACGAATCAATTTGGTGTGGATGACTATATTTAAGCATTCTTTCATTATTTCCTTTCATAGAACACTCCTCTTGGATGACTATATGGGCGTAATATCGACATTTATCGCATTTGTAAAGCCACTTGTAATAGTTGATATATTCAATGAGACTTTGCAACGAGGAAAGAATTTGGATTTTAATTCATCATAGGAATTGAATACGAGGGTAAGTAAATGAGAATGAGAGAAAGCGTTATCAAGAAATCTTTGGATCAGTAACTTGGCCTAAGAAAAACACGCTCAGTGGATCTTGAACCCAAAACAGTGGTACAATGGTAGAAGGTACCTTTATGGTCCATTGCCCAAGCATTGCAGTGGGATACAATTGGCTCATTAATTTTGTAATGGATGAGGGTGACTTGGGTGATTGATTTTTGTTGAGAAGCGTGAGCACATATTATGTCCATGTTGTATTTTGATGAGTGTGTAAATACTCATCATTTTGGTTAAATCTGAATCAAAACGTTTAAAATGCTCAGAATGCATCAAAATACCGAAAATATCCAAAATTGCATTTATATGTTTCGGATGCAAAATGTTTAAAATCGGATGAAAAACGAGCAAAGTTTGCATAATTGGCGCTTCGGTCCCTCAACTTTAAAAATGGCAAAACAAGTCCCCGAGAGTTTTAAAAATAGAAAATATTATTTATGGCCCTTGGTTAATAAAGTTTGTCATCTATGGTCCTTATAATAATTTTGGAAAAGTTCGGCCAGTCCTCAGCCCTGAAGAATTCGGAAATTGCAACAATGGTCCTTGTGATTAATACCAACTAAAACAAATTAACCCAAAATAAAATACACAAACCCAATCTCCCAATCCAAATCGCCAAACCCAATCCAATCCCATAACCCACGACCCTACTACCTTTTCCTCCAAACTCATCACCCCCTTCACCCACTCTCCCTGCAACACCCTGACACACTCAACCCCAACCAATGGCTCAGATTGATGCTCAATTGTACCTAAATATTAGAGGGCTTGGATTGAGTTCAAGAGAAGCACATCACAAGAAAGAGAAGATGGAAGACCCATTAGCTTATGAGTATAAATAGTTTATGTAGCCATTTGATAAGGCACCCTAGATTTTAGTTTTATTCAGCTTTCTTTTTTTTTCTTTTCCCAGTTGTAGTGTTATCTTTAATTAATGAAAAAGCTCTCTTGAATTTCTGTCTCCATTGTGCTTATTACTTATTTATCAAGTTTTATAAACAGTTAGTGGAATGTTTTGTTGGTTTTCGTCCAAATAATTTCTAAGTGATTAGTTTCTAAAACAGTTTTGAGTTAATTTTGTCCCTTAAAGACTGTTTGGTTCTTGCTCTTAAACGGGTCATAACTCACTCATAACCCGTTTTACTCTTAAGGTCAAATCTATTTCTAGCTCATTAATCAGTTTTAAGTTTGAGTTAGTTTTTTGAGGTTTGGTTTAGGTTTAGACAGTTTCGTATGAACTTGGGGTCATGTTCTGCTGCAAACAGCCCACCTTTGCAGCCCCCCTAGCTTGTTCCATTTGGCTTCTCATTGAGACTTTGTGGGGGCAAAAGCGTGGCCCCCCAGCTTGTTTTCAAGTTCCAAATAAGCTCACGAGCTTATACCCCTGTAGCTTAGTTAAAATAGGCATCAAAACAGTCCCTCTTGGACTGTTTTGGACTGCATATCAAGAGACCACACACTTTCTGACTTATTTATAAGTTGTTGATAGCTTGAACAACCGCACATTTGGGGCCAAAAGTAAGATTGGTTGGTGGACTCTCTATGCTCAAAAGCTCAGAAGCTATATCTCCATCTTGCTTATCCAAAATAAGCTCCAAAGAAGGCCTCCATGGCTCGTTTGAAACCGCATCAACCGCAATGCATGACAGGTCACTTTTCCTTTTTTTTAATTTACTAGCTTAGTGGTAATTTGGCATAGTTTATTTAAGTGGTTAGATGTTTAGGTAGTACATGTAGATTAGTTTAAGCTCATTCATAATTAGCTTATTAGTGTTTATGAACAACCTTGGTGCTTAATTCTAACTTAGTAGCTTTAGGAATTCTCTAGTCGGTTTGCTTTTGCCCTCGCTATCTCCGTTAAGTTCATTGTTTTATTGCTCTTCTAGCGTATTATGGATGTGTAGTAGAAGTGTTATTTTATTTCGCATTTTCTGTAATTGTATTTACTTATTTGGTGCTTATAAGTGAGTTTAAAGGGTGTTTGTTTGTGATCGCTGAATAGTGACAAATAAAATTGCTTATCTGACTTATTTGTGGGCTTGAAGGTGAAAGTTTTCACAACATTTGCTTATTTCATTGCTCATTTTGTATCTTGGATGCCATCCGGTGGCTTATTCTTTAAGCCAAAAACCACCATTGGACTGTTTTGGTTTTGTTACGACTTCATCACAACAAAGAATCAGGCAAAGAACCAAATGACCCCTTTGATGAGCTTTAATCCAAACGGCCCCTTGAATGTCCAACGTCCCAAACACCCCATTAGCTTATTATCTCTGCGTTAATAAGTCGTTAAAGCTATTATAAGCTTTCCAAGCTTAAGTATTTGATAAAAGTATTAAATATAGTGCTTAGATTAGTTTGCAAAAGAAAGAATCAAATAAAATAAATTAGTGACCAAAACGTGGGTAGTGGGATTGAACACTAGACCTCCTGAGACCACGCACAACTCAAAGAACACCGCCTTACCACCTCTCGCTACTTGGTCTTTTGTGTTTTATTTGGGCATATTAAATATTTGTAGTAGTTCAAGCAGCTTTGATCTTTAACCATTTTAGCTTATTTCGTGGCTTATTTCTAAAGCAACCACTAGAGTTTTATTTTTCTTAAGTTTAGTATTATGCAAAGTAACTTTTGTGATTTTTTTCAGATTTTTTTTTATAAGTTTAGTATTTTTTATCATTAAATTAGATTAAAACCGTTTTTAATTCATAATAAAAAATATAAAAGTCGAAAAATATAAATCTTTTTCTAAAATTTTCTTTTGTCATATAGTTAGTAAGAAAATTGTTTTTACACTCGTGGGACTTTTATTTCATAAATTTTACGCTTTTGCTTTGCACTGCGTAATTTTTATAAATAACGACGCTTTCATTTTAAATCAAGTTTTTAGATAATTTAAGTTTACGCTTTAGTTAAAATAGTTTATTTAAGTTATTTTATTTTATAAAATCACAAAAACATCATTGTAAAAATAGTGATAGCGTTTATTTAATATATTTTAACTTTTTAATTTCTTTTAATTTGCATTTAAGTCATTGTAATTTGTAGATCTTTTCTTTAGGTATAATTATCCATCAAAACCTTACCGATCACTATCCTTAGTGATCGCTCTATCGTCTGAAAGTGTTTACACACCATTGAGTCTCCGTGGGACATAACGACCCGGAATTCACCGTATTCTCCTCGATCTAAATTGCAATTGTGTGTGAGTGTTTTAAGTTCCTTACTTGGTCATTCACATGTTGGCTAGCTGCGTGAAAACTTGACGGTTTTGCACCAACCATATTTGCAGATGGAACAATGGTAATTATAAAACATTTGATGCCTACGAGTGCATATAAAAAAAGTGCCATGGAGAACGAATAGTAAAACTAAGTTTAATATCGAATCATGAAATCGACATCCTTCGGACAAGGTAAGATCATGTCCTGATGTAATGGGTGGTTTTTTCGTTGTGGGAAGTTCGCACAATATTTGTGCAACGTAGTCACAATCGCTGCATTTGTAGTAACACAAATGGAACGAGTAGATCTCTTCTTTACACATGTTGCATTGGCCAATATGCTGGTCTTCCACCACCAAATTAACGTCATCTTTCTCCTCCTCCTCACCCTCGTCGTCATCATCGAGTTTACATTATTTTGTTCATTTGTAGATGGATAAGGCTTAGCAGATGGTCATGACTAAAGTGTCGGAGCGACTACATTTCAATTGCGCTAGTGAAATTTCCGTATTAAAACAAATCATCAATTAAGTCCAATAATAATCCCTTTTGAATCTTGTGGAAAACTAGAAGGGGGGTTGAATAGTTTTACCAATTAAAAACTTCCTTTTAAATATTTAGATCGACTTTTGTCAATCTATTTGGTTGTTTATGTTGGACGTTGATAGATAGATATATAAACGTGTAATGAAAGATAAAGAGTAAGAAGCACATCACTACGACACAAGTGTTTATAGTGGTTCCGCTACAAGGACACCTTCCTTGCCCTACTCCACTCCCCGAGTCACCTACTCGAGAGTTCGTAAACACTACACCAATCTCCTTATGGCGGAGAAGCCTTCACAACGTCGCTTACACCTTTTACCGGTACAAAGCTAAATACCAAGTTCTTTCACACCAAGGCGAACCACACCTAACACAACGTCGCCTACCCTTTATACGGTGCTAGGCTAATCACCAAGTTCTTTCACTCTAAGGAGAACTAATCCTATCACAACGTCACCTACCCTTTATTAGGTACTAGGCTAAGCACCTAGTTCCATTACTATGGAGGAACTACTACCCATCACAACACAACACCTAAACTTAAGGAGATCCACTCCTTATTAAAACACCATCAAGGATATCACCATCCTTGGAAATAAACAAATACTTATATGTATAACGATGCACCTCATCGATTATACGACCTAGGCATTCTTCCCTAATGCCACTTGATTTGATTCCTAGGAATCCTTCACTAATGCCTTTGACATAACGCTTGACACCTTTCACTAATACCTTCGTCTTGACACCTTTAGCATTCTTCACTAATGCTTTTGACACGGACAATAAGCACCTTTCACTAATGCTTTCGTCTTGACTCTTTCGGCATCCTTCACTAATGCCTTCAACATCTATGGAGGAAGAAAGAACTATCAACAAGAGAACCTCAGTTGTCTTGATGATGACGAAGCATGGCAACTCATGGACTTGAGCTTGCTCGACTTCAAGAAGTGGTGATCTCGCCTTTAAGAGGAATCTAGAGAATCACGCAAAACAAAAGACAAACTACATAGATCTTTTGGATCCGAGGTTAGAGAGGTACAATACTTGGAGGAAGTATGTGTAAGTGGTAAGTTGAAAGGAAGAAATGGCTCTCTATTTATAGAGAAAATTTCATCGTTCTCGGATCTCATGGATCCTCCCACAAGGGATCCGTCTAGCACAAAGCTAGGGATCCGTGGACGCCCTCTTGTCCATGGGTATTTTTGGTTTGGGTATGGGTCATGGGTTATGGGTTGATCCATGGGTTTCTTTCTAGATACAATGTATTTCAAGAATACAATGAACTTGGTTAAGTGGTTTATATAAAACCATGGGTTATGGGTCAATACCATTTGCTAGTTTTTACCCATTTTAGTATATACTTGTTTTTACCCATTTTAGTATATACTTGTTTTTACCCATTTTAGTATATGCTAAGTTAAGTATATGTTGGCCCAATATATAAACACTAGTTGTTATACGTATGTATCAAAATCATAAAATCACTTATACTTGTTTTAGTGTTTTATGTGAAAACGTTAGTGTGTTAGAAAACTATTGAATCAAACTATTTACGTATTTTATTTGTTTCGTTAAAATGATTTTACGTTTGTTATCGACAAAACATTAGAAGATCGTAAAATATAAATAAACTTTTTTACGGCTTATTTGTATTAACAATCTTCCCCTTTTTGTTGATGACAAAACATAAAATTATTTTAAGGAAAAACTAAAATTGTGAGAAAATTTGAATTAATAGTTTTACTTTTTCTCCCCTTTTGTCGAAACAAAAGTGTTAAAGAAACTAACACAATTTTTATAAGAAAATATGTAAAAGAAAATGTAAAGAGAACAAGTGACGGAATGGTACTTGTCTTAACTCCCTTGACGAGTCCATCCCTTCGAGAGGCGCCAAGTACATAACGTAAATAAACTAATGTGTTTGCAAATGGTTTGCAAATGGTTCGCCTATGATTTAAAACGTGCTCCCTTGAAGATTGCAAAGTTGCAATGGGGTGTCATGAAGTATAATCCAAAAGCGGATTAAGTTTCAAATGATTTTGTAATATCGCTTGACACAAAGCTCCCCTAGCTTTATGGTGTCAAATCTTCATGTATTTAGAAAATCTACAAAGTAAAGGTTAGAAAACAAGAGTATAGTGCATAATTTCCGCAAATAAAACTAAAGTTAGTAGAAATTTGTGCTTATGTACCACGGATCACACGGTTCCCTCTTGGAGGGATCCGCTCAGGCATTTGAGGATCCTACTGTCGATGACGGTTTCTTCAAAGCAATGAGAATGTGCTAATCAATGCTAATGAGGAGGTGAAATATGTGTACAATGTAATAAGCACAACACATAAAATAATCATGGCATATAAATATTCATTCAATAAAAACAAGAGATAATCAAACAAATCTCTAAAACTAAGATAATGATCTAGCCATACAAGTACTACTAATGCTAATGAGTTACCCAAACTCAAGATTCAACTAAAATCTTAATGATGATCAAGGATGAGATAGGGTTCCTAAACGTTCTAAGTTTGAGCTTGTGACTATGATGCTCATTGTTGTTTAGGCTTGTTGACCTCTTCGAAACGTTCGAGGAGGTGATAATACATGAAACGTTGCTCTTCACGTAGTTCATGTATCAACCTTTCAACATGTTGACAATGATAGCAATCCTTGTCATGGTTTTGAACTTCTTGAAGTGGAGGTTCAAGTGAAGTGGGTTGAGGATCTTCAAATGAAGGAGGAATTGGTGGAGGCTCATTAAGTGATGGCTCTACAATGTTTGAGGGTGGAGGTAAAGAAGCATCAACTTCCATGTGGTCGGGTGGTTGACTTTCATGTCTTCTCATAATCCAAAATGGAGTATTGGGGGAATAAGAGAGGTTAATATTGGAGCAAGTGTTGATTCAACACTTTGATTTTGTTTCCCAACCTTTTCAAGTGAATTTGTTGGTAGTGGTGGAAGGTGAGATGGCCAAGGAGGTAAGTCTTCTAAATTGTGAGAGTGGAGATGATTGTGAGGTGGCTCTAGGCACCAATGATGTTGGTTGAGTTGTGGAGGGTATGTTTAGTTTAGTAGAGTTTGGTGATGATATCCTTGTGGGAACAATCCTCTTGGGGATTAGTTTGATTGGTTTCTTTGGTGTAGGGGAAATCCTAGCATTTGTGGACTTAACCGGAGATGATTCGGTTGAGGAAATTTCGTGTATGATCCTAGTAAGTTTCTTGGGTGGTTCTTAGGTGGATGAGTTAGCACTAGGAGCTTTTCTCATGATGAAATGACTAAGAAAGATGGTTGTAATTGCTGATAATTGTGTTTGTGTTTGATGACTAAAGTGTTCTAGCAATATGGCTTAGAAAGAGAAGAATTTGGCAAGTGCATTAAAGACTTAAGCCACTAAGATTCTTAGAGATGTGATGATTAACATACACAAGATTGAAGTTCAGAGTTTCACTGATCTAGGAACTTATTTAAATTGAGATGGAGTGTTTGAGTGAGCAAGATGAGCTTGAAATGATTGTTTTAGCTAGAGTTTGACTTAATCTATCAACCGGATCCCGCGGTTCCCTCCTTTGAGGATCCGCTAGGCTAATCCTAGGGATCCGGCTCTCAACAAGCTATGAGAGTTTTAGAAATGAAGTTTCTAAGAGCTAAAGCCTATATCATCTTAAGTATTTTCAGTTCTCTTGAGCATCTAAGATGAGGGTGTACTTGAATGAACAAGAGTAATGAATGACATAGCAAATGATTGCTTTTTATGGAAGGAAAATGGGACTAAATGACTACCAATGGTTGTTCAAGGATAACACTAAGATTTTTGGTGGTGTCAAGTCAAAATAAATGATCCTAGAGATCAGATTTTAGCTTGAGATAGGATTTGAAAACTCCTTAAAAATCACAAGAATTGAAAAAACTAATTTTTGACCCACTTTGAGATAAGGATGACTAGAAACAATTTCCTAAAATTGTTCAATATGTCCACCTAAGTGTTTTGAAAGATGAAAAACAATTTGTGAGTATTGAAGCGGAAATATGGTGAGTTTTGATTTGTTGATAAATCAAGAGACATTTTGACTAAGAACTTATGTAAGCTATAAGTGAGTCTAAGCCTTTCTCATCCTTGAAATAGACTTAGTTAAGTTCTAACATCTTATGTTTAGCTAATGTGATGTTATCTAGTAAGCTATCTTGATGCAAAGAATGTTGTATTGTCGATCCGATGCCACGGATCCCACGGTTCCCTCAAGGAGAAACTGTCTAGGCTAATCCTAGGGATCCGCATCCGCAGATCGTAATCCCCACGTAATGATGTGCGATTTTGCACACTAATTAACCGTTAAACTAAACAACAAGTACAAGCATGTCATCACAAAGCAACACTTATTAATAATGATAAAAGTAACAATATCCAAATTACCACAAACCAAAGTGCTAAAACATAATCATCCACACATAAGTTAATTAAAATTAGCATTTTCCTATTGTCTCTTTCACAATTCTTTGTTTTCCTTTTAACGACTTTGTGAGGTTGTAAGCAAGATTTTGAATCATGCCCTCAATTGTTTGAATTCCTCGGTTTCGTTTGGAATGGTTGGAAGTTGTTCGTAGTAATCAAACGGTTCCAATTCAATCTTGGCTATGGGGTTGACATCTTCTTCTTCCTCATTTTCTTCTTCTTCTCCTTCCGAGGAGTCCGAGAGAGCTTTAGGTTTCTTTCCATTGACCATGAAGCGTTTGGAGGGTATTTTGGTAAGAGGTACCATTACATGATCGGCAAAGAAATGATCATTGTTGATAGGAGATGGTTGCAATGCACTAACATACTTACAAAGTCGTGTTAGGAGCATACCATCTGTAAGTACCATGTTGAAGCTTTGAATACCCGGCCATTCTCCTTACCATGTAATAGGCGAGGTTAAATGGCTTTTGGTGGATAAGACAATAGATCATTTGCACAAGACATGCATTCCCTAAGGATTTCTTCCCATTTTCTAAATATGGGATTGATTTCGAAAAGTTCCATTTGAAAAGGATTATGGTGAATAAGCTTCTTGTTTCGGTTGAAACGGGATTGGTCGGCTCTTATTTTGAAAATGGTGTCTCGGATGGTTTTGGGTTCATTAAGAGGAGTATGGTACATTGGTTTAGAATCATGTGCAAGGTTTTGAGTGTTAATTGCCCAATCTTGAGAGTACATACAAATTCCTTCACAAGGAATGCGAAGAATTTGAGCAAAGGTGTTGAGAGGAAGAGTGAAGTTTCGTTTATTGATGATGAAAGTGATTGAAATGCTATCATTGGCGTTTCGAATGATCCTAATGCTTTTATAAAACTCAAAGATGAAGACCGGACAAATTTTTTTATCAATGTCAAGAAGACAATCAAAATTGATTGCCGAGAAGACTTGACGAATGTCGGTATCCTCAAGGAAACATACCTTGATTACACGACCTTCGTGGATAAGTTGTTTTCCGAGCTTTTTGAAGACCTTGCGGTCGGTTTTTGAGAGTTCCTCATTTCGATAGTAATGAGTAAGGTAATGGACGGTATCATGATGATCTTGTTGAGTGGCTTTAGGCATGGTTGGTCCTAGAAACACAAATTTTCCAATTAGGTAAAATTAGTTGAGATGGGTTTATGGTTTTGATTTGTATTAACAATGTTGTGAACACGATGTGATATTAGTTATGTTAAAAGCTCCTTTTCATGATTAATTTTGAAAACCCTAATTAAAGTAATTGATTAGAGATTTGTGAAACCATAAACCCTAGGATGAGGATGATGAAAATTAGAATAAGTTAGTGTAATTACTTACAATGATGTTCTAGAGAGGAATACTTGAGAGTATGGAATCCAATGAATATGAAATCAGTAGTTTAGTCATTTTTGTGTTATGTGAGTAGAGGGAAAAAGATCAGTGGTGTTTTTTGAAAGCGTATAGTTGAGTTCTGTTCCACGGTTCCCCTCGGATCCCTTGTATTTGGGATCCGCTAGTACAACTAGGGGATCCGCCATCGTGGACGAAAAAGGGTTGTTTGGCATTATTTTGTAGTAGGCTTATAAACCAGCTTACTAAAAATAGTTCGAGGTATCGATGAAAGATTGTTTTGGACGATCGGTTTTGATGAATAACTTATCGAGGGTTCATATGTGACAACGGAGTTAGTTTGATTTAATCAAAAGGAATACTATTCCGATGATGAAAAAGACGGAAAAGTGACGAAAGAGACTTTTAAAGATGCTAGCAATTATTAAACAAAGAGAACTATGATATCAATAAACTCATGTAAGCTATCTAATGAAAAGTAAAACATACCTCTATGATTCTTGGTTTGGTATAATACCAACAATACTTATGAGCTCTTAAAGTAATCCTTTGTACTTTGTGTAAGTAAGTGGTGATTACTTTTAGATCCTTCCTGAATGTTGACTTCATTATTCTTTGAATAGAAATGAAGGTTTTGGAGAGATCCTAGCATTAAGATTTCTTGAAACAAAATTGTTAGAATGATCTATCAATGTCCAACAAAATGATTTAAAAGAAAACATGACTTTGAAAATCCTTCTTTGTAGTTTTCAAACATACACAGATCGTATCAAGTTTTTAAAGTACAACATACTTTAAGAAACTTGGTACGAAGCTCGATGCCAATTGTGGAAACTAAAAGGGGGTTGAATAGTTTTACCAATTAAAACTTCCTTTTAAATATTTAGATCGACTTATGTCAATCTATTTGGTTGTTTATGTTGGACGTTGATAGATAGATATATAAACGTGTAATGAAAGATAAAGAGTAAGAAGCACATCACCACGATGTAAGTATTTATAGTGGTTCGCAACAAGGAAACCTTCCTTGCCCTACTCCACCCCCGAGTCACCTACTCAAGAGTTCGTAAACACTACACCAATCTCCTTATGGCGGAGAAGCCTTCACAACGTCGCTTACACCTTTTCCTAAGACAAAGCTAAATACCGAGTTCTTTCACACCAAAACGAACCACACCTAACACAACGTCGCCTACCCTTTATACGGTGCTAGGTTAATCATCAAGTTCTTTCACTCCAAGGAGAACTAATCCTATCACAACGTCGCCAACCCTTTATTAGGTACTAGGCTAAGCACCTACTTCCATTACTATGGAGGAACTACTACCCATCACAACACAACACTTAAACTTATGGAGATCCACTCCTTATTACAACACCATCAAGGATATCACCATCCTTGGAAATAAACAAATACTTATATGTATAATGATGCACCTCATCGATTATACGACCTAGGCATTCTTCCCTAATGCCACTTGATTTGATTCCTAGGCATCCTTCACTAATGCCTTTGACATAACACTTGGTACCTTTCACTAATTCCTTCGTCTTGACACCTTTAGCATTCTTCACTAATGCTTTTGACACGAGCGATAAGCACCTTTCACTAATTCTTTCGTCTTGACTCTTTTGGCATCCTTTACTAATGCCTTCAACATCTATGGAGGAAGAAAGAACTGTCAACAAGAGAACCTCAGTTGTCTTGATGATGACGAAGCATGGCAACTCATGGACTTGAGCTTTCTCGACTTCAAGAAGTGGTGATCTCGCCTTTAAAAGGAACCTAGAGAATCACACGAAAACAAAAGACAAACTACATAGATCACTTGTATATGAGGTTAGAGAGGTACAATACTTGGAGGAAGTATGTTTGTAAGTGGTAAGTTGAAAGGAAGAAATGGCTCTCATTTATAGAGGAAATTGCCATCGTTCCCAAGATCCCGGATCCCTCCCACAAGGGATCCGCTCTAGCACAAAGTTAGGATCCATGGGACGCCTCTCGCCCATGGGTATTTTTGGTTATGGGTCATGGGTTATGGGTTGATCCATGGGTTTCTTTCTAGATACAATGTATCTCAAGAATACAATAAACTTGGTTAAGTGGTTTATATAAAACCATGGGTTAAAGGTCAATACCATTTGCTAGTTTTTACCCATTTTAGTATATACTTGTTTTTACCCATTTTAGTATATGCTAAGTTAAGTATATGTTGGCCCAATATGTAAACACTAGTTGTTATACATATGTATCAAAATCATAAAATTACTTATACTTGTTTTAGTGTTTTATGTGAAAATGTTAGTATGTTAGAAAACTATTTAATCAAACTATTTACGTATTTTATTTGTTTCGTTAAAATGATTTTACGTTTGTTATCGACAAAACATTAGAATATCGTAAAATATAAATAAACGTTTTTACGGCTTATTTGTATTAACAAATCTGTTTGATTTATATGATAATTAAGGTGTAAGATTTAAATATAAGTTTGTTGTTATAGATTTTTGACATTTTCCTACACACAAGGTTAAAAAAATTAAATATTGTTTGATGTTGTTGTTTCCATTTTTCATAATTCTGGATATTATAGTCAAAACTGTTTATATGATTATTTTTAAACCTTAATGAAATTAATAAAATCATCTTAAAAGATGTTAGGTTCCCATATTAGTAACACATGCATCAATAGAAGAAATAGAGAAGAGAAGGGATCGGTTGAACAATAATAAACAAACACTATGCGTATGATATGAAGAATGGTTATGCGTAGCAAAGTGAAAGAGTAAATTGAACAACCAACCCTCAAGTGAGGATTATTACAAGGTACTTATAGGAGAGGGAGCTAGGGCAACACTCCTAGTCCCTTCATTTCCTTATTGGACTTGGGCCAAGGCTTATGGGCCTTCTACATAAGCCTTAGCTTAATAACAAACATAAAGGCCATATTAAGCTAACTATTACATATGAATCACTAACACTTGAATTAAGGTTTAGGAGTGATTCCAACAATCTCCCTAAGTGTTGGTGATGAATGAAAGAGTGATAAACGTTGTAGGTGCCGATGTTATAGTAGCTTTGACGCCTTCCGACATTCTTCTTTCTTGTGAGAAGAATTGTCTTGATTCAACAATTTCCATTGTAGAGAAATTGTTTCCTTTGAAGTATTCTCGCGCGTCATCGCCATCTTTGATCTTTGTTCTTTGTGATGATAGTGATAGTATGTTGTTGTTGTTCACATCGTGTCAACTTCGCTGTTTCTAGTGTTCCACGCTTTTCTTCAACATGCTCACACGCCTTTATCGTTGGATTACAAGATTGATGAAGTTCTTTTAGTCTTTAACTTTGTAGATTCTTTGACTTGATGAATCTTTCGCACTTTTGTGTTGCCTTTGATAGAACTTCCATTAGTGATGTTGATGGTATGAGCATGTGAAGAATCGCACGATCATCCCGCTCCGAGCTTCCATAAGAAGAAAACATAAGAAAGGTTAGTAATAAGCGGATACCGCACTTACGAGTTTGAACTTCGAGAGTGTTAACAACATAGTGTGAAAACACAACTCTAATTCTCACAAAGGCCGTTCTCGAACCGGAGTCCCACAAGAGAGATAACGCGATGTATCAAGCACATCTACGCTCGATGAGTCGCCGAGGTACACCAAGCATCACCTCACGATCAGAGACCGCTTGAGACACACTAAGCGTAATCCATGGGAGTTACCGGTGACCGCTTTGTCGTGGTCTTTAATGTTGACCCCGGCAGAGTTTCCATTCAATCACCGAGGATCACAATTGTGAACCTCTCATAAATGTTCTCGATGCATTGCTAGGATCTTTGTAGGACTCGATAACGCACCCATCGTTGTTCTTATTGTTGAACAACAAGTGATGAAATGTCAAGTGTACCTATGATATCTTTTGATGAATCTCGTGGCTCTAGACTCAATAGTGCGTTTTGGTTTTCCGACGGAGACTAGGGAGGGTCTCCTTCTTCAATACCAAAGAATCTCTAAGAGAAAGTCGATAGTTTACGTAGGTTCCTGTGAGAATGAAACAAGCTTTTTCGGGAGAAGCTTGAGTGGCTAAGAAGGTTTAGTGCATGCGCCATCGGGTCCATGACGACTTTAATCTTTAATACCGGCCATCAAGTAACAACCAAGAGTATATGAATTGAACTCTGTGTGTCATCCTAAGTTGAATAACTGAGGGCTATTTTTATCACCCTTTTCTTTGCTTTTCTTTTAATTCTTCAACTCCTTCTTTCTCCGATTCTTATTTTCTCCTTTTATAATCATACCTAAGGACTTGTAATTCTAACTATTGGTAGTGTCCTTGGGTAGATCCTCCTACTCAAGGATCATAGGACGGTTATTCCTAACCTTAATCACCTTATAACCCATTGCCATAAAATCATTTTCATGAAAATCTCTCAAGTGTTTGTGAATGAAAACATGTTTGAACACTTCAAGAGTTTTAGATTTTCAAAATACTCCCCTCCACATGTGCTTAAGAGTTTTGATGTAAATCAGACGGTGAGGAAAGAGCGCAAGACTTTTGAATTGATTGACTCAAGATAGACAATTCTTTGCGAGACACGATTACGTTGCATAGTTAAAGAGATACATTGTCGCCTTTTAGTGACACTACCTTGAAGATGTGGACAACCCCGAGAGGTTGTCAAACCCGTCACAGCTCATGTCTATCAAGAGCTTTCGAATTGGTACAATTTACTTGGATAAGTCTTGGAAGACAAATCTTTTCAATGTAAGACTGCTCGGATCCCGCCAATTCATGGGTTGAAGTCTTTTCACACGAGGATTCAATAGCAGCTTCACAACATATTTCTTATCACATAATTTTCTCCCCAAAAATGGCAATAAAATGTTATTTTTGAAGAAATGTTGAGAATAAATATGACCATTTTGAGTTTGTGGGAAGATTACACAAAGAACACTTTGAGAACAAAATTTTATAAGTCAGTACCCCTCAACAAGTGATATAAACGGTTGAGGTTTTGAAAATCATAAGGAAGTACTTTTTCTTTTGAGCAAAACCTTTAAATTGAAAGGTTTAATAGGTTTTACTCAAAAGTAAGAAGCTTTCGCTCCTTTTATAAGGATTGTGGCAATCAAGCGCACTACGTGGTCCTTTCATTACAAGAACGGGTTGTACACTGTTATTTGTGCACAAGCCATTGTCATTATAATCACACATCCAAATTAATATGAAATAGAAATAGTTTAAGGGTACCGTGAAGTCCATCAATCTTTCCAAGAATACGAACATGGCGCGATAGCCTTTGAGAGTAAACCTCGACGACCACCTACTAAGCTCTCCGTAGTTACGAATCGGTCCCTTCGTACAACCTTTCATCAATTCGAGTGATGATCCTCTTCACATCCCGTCCGTCCCGAGAATTCCATCTCTTTGGAGACCCAATGCCTTCGTATCTCCTTTAACCTATAAGCCAAGCCATCCTCACCATCTTCAATGTGTGATCCCCAAACTTGTGAAGATCTCTACACGCCATCAAGCGGTTGCATTGTAGTTCGCGGTAAACTACTCCGAATGGTTTACTAATGAGAGTGTATTGTGAAAGTCGGTTGATGTCGTATTTCTAATGAGGTCCGTGAAGTTGACACCGGTCCGATATAATTCAACAAAGAAGTTTTAAATCTTCTACACGCTCTTGGATCACTATGCTTCGATGAAGATGAGTAAGGACTTGATGTATTCACGTTGAATTTCAATGAGAAATGTCTCATTCTTCCTGTACTTTAGCAAGATACGTATCTTTAATGTCGTTGAGAGACAAGTTCAAAGTCCGCTTCACGTAATTCATAGTCCTTTCATCTTGTCTTTGACCACGATAGTCTTGAGAAAGGTGTAATCCCATTTAGACGAAAGGGTGACATGCTTAACAACCACGATCCCTTTATCACCGAACACTTCATGTTGAGACTTTCAACCTTGCACCGGTAGTAGATTCGTCGGCGCTCGCCAATGATGAATCACGACATTGCATCAATGTCATACTTGTTCCACCGTTGGAAAACATGTGGGTAGCCTTTTCTTCGATGGCTATGCAATTGGAGTATATGGTCACGGAATGTAAGTGTAAGTGATGTAGCGATTTATTTGTACCATCGCTACGTGTAGAAGAAATTCCAAATATTTGTTGAAGAAGTAGCGAAATGGAATCCTAGGTTGATCCGGTTGCCAATCGTTGGTAGAGGTTTAGACCATCGGTGTAGTATGGAGGGTTGTCCCTTTGGTGAAGTCGATGTTTGCTTTGTGGTCGAGCCAATCAATGTTGTTAGACATGGCTCGTGCTATGTTATCAAGGTGATATTCAACTTTAATAGCACTTTCCGAGTGTCTTTGAGTAGTTGAAATGCTTCATTCTTGATTCGTTTCAACTCGATTTTGTCATTTCTTCACACGGAACTTATCTTGCAAGAACTTAGCATCGCAACGCACTACCTTCTACCATATCCGGATCATCGCTAGGCGGGAGTGGCATCAACAAGTTTAGAAACCATTCAAACTCGGTGTCATCTTCGCTCAGCCATGAGACGACATCACCGAGGCGTCTTCTTCTTCCTCTTTGGCTTTGATGAGGATGATGGTTTCTTTGTTGAGGCGGGAGAGGTGGGTTGTTGTTGGGGCTCAGGGACTTTCTCATCGTCACCACCAGTATACTTAAAGTGATCACCGGTTTTCTCTGTCTGTGGTGGTAACTCAGAGTCCTGAGGTTTGTCAGTAGAAGAGCGAGGATGAGATCGTCTTGGTGGTGAAGTCCTTCAGGGTGGAGGTGGCATTGAGGAAGATTCACCAGACTTCTTTGGACGTTTAGGTGCAGAATCCTTGTCTGTATCATCGTCATCTCTTGGTCGTTTAGGTTGATCTGCTGATTCCTTGCATGATGATCTGAGTTGATAATCTAGTAGACCTTCAAAAAATTTAGCTTCATCCGATGTAAAAGTTGCAGATCGTTTTGACATTTGCATCACCAATTTAGCGATTGAGTCAGTTTCAGAAAAATCAGATTCTTTGGCCATTATATGTTTAACCAATGCGACGATGTTTGGAGTAAGTTGTCTGGAGAATACTTCTCTAGTCACACCAGGGACAGTGTCGAGAAGAAACTTGTGAGTATATTCTCTTGCCGTCTTCTCCAATTCCTTTTGGAAATCTCCTTTGATAAACTTGGATTTGTTCCTTTTGTCAACAACTCGCTTATCCCATCTTGAAGAAATTTGATTCGTCGTGAGTTGATTCACTTTTGTTGGTTACATCCTTCTTCCGTACTTGCTTGACAACTTGAACAATCCTTGTTTTAGCCTCGATAACCAAGAATCTGCTGGTTTCTCACGATTTAGATGTGGATTTGGTTGATCTTCCGGATGGTGGAGGTGAAGAGTGAGAAGACGAGTCGATGATGAGGAGTCGTGAGGTGACTCGATCCTTTGGAGGTTCAAAGGTTTGTTCTTTGGAACGTCCGGACTTTGTAGAAGGAAGTCATCATATTCAACCTCGTCATCCTTTGCGCCTTAGCCTTTTCTTCACTCGAATCCTCGCCTCTTCCTCCGCTTTGGCATGAGTGCACCTCTTCATCGCCTTTTCTTTCTCGGACTTTTCTTTTCTCGGTTCTTCAAAATTATAGGTGATGGTCTCCTCCATCATTTGTTGTTGTGGATCGTGGGTGGTGGTACCGCCCTTATCGGGTTGATTAACCGCATCGAGTCGGTGTAGTTAGTGTACCACTTGACCTCCGTGGCTACAAATTTTTGTTGTTTGAATTGTTCAAAGAACGTGTTGGAGTCTCAAATTTTCACCTTTTTCTTGTAATCTTTGTCAAGTTGCTCTTCATCGGAACTTTCTTCTTCTTCTTGCTCAAGCACCGGAGTGTTTCCTTGTCACCTTTGGGACTTGGAGGTTTTGCTACTTTCTCGTTTCAACGCTTGGAGTTTCGAGTAGAAAACTTCTTCATCCGTATCAAGAGTTTTCCGAGTCTTCATCGACTAGTTTTCTTTGCGATTCGAGACTTGGAATGGGAATGGGAACGACTTCCTTAGATGAAACTTTCCTTTTGAGTGCGTGTTTCTCTTAGGGAACTTTCGTTGACTTTCATGCTAGCAACACTTCTCGCACCGCCTCTTCCGGTTTTCCTAGAAGGTGTGCCGAAGACTTGTCATCGAGAAAACCAACTTTTCCTTCATCAACCGCCACCGATACCTTTTGTATGAGTAAAGTCGTTTGATTGCATCGAGAGAAGTGATCCCAAGAAGACAAAGACCTTGTTTCTTTGTTGTTGATTCCTTAAATATGACTCGTTAGAGTAGGTTCATACAACATGGAGTGATTGTTTGGGTCGTCGAGTCTCGAGGAATATCGGGATTTAACCCAAGAGTTCTCTCGGATCGCAGCTTTGTGTATCCGATGTATGGGATCTTGGTGCCTCGCTGAGGATAGACATCATGTCATCCCATATCGAGCTTCAACTTCGATATGTTTCATGTTGACCAAAGCCCAAAAATCAGAGTTCCATGAGCTTGGGATGCTCATAACCACTATCCCGCCCGTAAACAGATTTTGTGATGATGATGAAGAGGGTCTCTCGGTCGAGGGATATTCTTCATATCAACGTAAGTGTGCTTGTTGATTACCTTTGTAGTCATTACAACCGATGTCGATCATGAATTGCGTAACGACCTCTTCAAGAGGTGTAGCGTTGTACTCAGTTGGTTCAATGACAGAATGAGGAGAATAGCCCGCAAGTCCGCTGGTGTGATGGTGACTTGCTTGTGATTGAGAGCCACACCAACATTTTTCCCTTTGATCCGCTTCATTATGTGCCGTAATTGCCGTATGTAGATCTCCGAAGCGTGGCGAGTTGGTGAGCATATTCGATAAGAATGGTTCTTCGTAATGTCCATCGCTATCGTGCAAGAAGACTCGAGCGGTGAGAGTATCAAAGTCAACCCGAAGATTGTTTTTCCAATCTTCATCGGATAGCCATTAGGAAGATATCGAACGGTGAGAACATTTGGTGCATCCACATTACGCATTTGAGCATCCATGTCGTGATCTCGAAGATATTTAGCCAAAAGAACCAACATATCGAAAGACATTATGTTAGTCAATAGATGGTTATATTGTCTAATTATTGAATGTGATATGTCGATGATTGTTACGAGTCCAATGTCACTTGTTTGTCCAATAGTCCAATGATGTCGTGATAAGTTTCGTGAGTTGATTAACTTTAAGTTTTAAAGTCCATATTTTCACTTATTATTCACAACTTGATAAACATTTAAGCTTATAGTGACATTATTGGTTTTGTGGCGTTATGATTTATTTATTTACAAGTTTGCACGCGTAATAATTCATAATTAAGGTTAAGCAAGGCTTAGGCGTAGAAATGGCAAGCTTATGCGTAAACAGGAGTGATATACGCGTAAACGCAAGCTTATTCGTAGGTTCTTGACTTACACATAAGAAATATTACGCGTGAGGAAAAGGGACCTTATGCGTAGAGCTTACGCCAGTGGCGATATAAACCTTACGCGTAAGGCTTACTCGTAAGAGTCAACCTTATGCATAGAGGTCATCACACGCATATCCTTCACGTGATACGCGTAGTCCCTTATGTAGAACCTTACGTAATAGTTACGCGTAAGATGGCTCTTCGCGATAACATTCTACGCGAAGGTGATCCTTATGCGTAGTTTGCTAGAAACCTTGATTCGAACTTTTCAAACGTAGAAGACACCAAATAAATTTGTCATAACACAATCATTAACATCTACATTCAATCACCATCGATCAAAGCATGAATACACATATAATCACATACAGAAGAACACTTACGCGTAAACCTAAACCCTAAGGTTCAATTTTACGAGTAAGTAATCTAGCCATAGAAATTGCACCAAAATAATTCGGGAGGTCTAAGAAGCCTTATGAGTAGTTCTATCCAAGTTTTAACATCGAATTTGAGTGAATAAAAATACCCAAATGCGTATGAACTTAAACCCTAGTTTCTAATTAAAGATCAATTAGTGTTTCGGGTTGGTTACGAGCCTAGATATCATCAATTCACCATAAGAACAACATCACTCAACTATCTTTTAACCAAAAACGTTCTCATTTGAAAACCCCCAAATATACGCATGAACCCTAGTTTTCAAAATCACTCAATTCGTGTATTTGGGTGTGTTTTTATGATCAAAATAGTTTCAATGATATTATATAAACGTTTTGACACTATCTTTTTCACCACAAACACACACCATTGATTATGTGTTCATACGCTTATGCGTAGAACACAAAATCACTCAAATCTAACAATCTAACCGTTGGTTTTTGAAACGATTTAAAACCTTTGTTTGTAATCATGTTAAGAACACAAGAACACTTACAAATTGATGATCAAATAACCGGATTTGAAGGTTGATTTTTTTATGCGTAGATTATGGTTGGTGGAATAATAAATGTGAAGAGTAAATGTTAGGTGGGTAGTTTTACTAGAAATAACTTTAAGCTTTTGACAGTGTTAGTCCCTCCACCTTTACCATTTACACTCAATGCCTTTAACTTTCATTTTGGTTACCAAACGAATGATATTTTGGAAAGAATTTTGACGACACTCCCCCTCGACTTAAGAAATAATGAAATTTTATAAAATTTAGTCCGAGGAGTGTCAGTAAACCAGAAAAGTGACCACCATTATTAAAGAAACAACCGGGATAAGGTAACATGCAAGTACAATGTATTATGAAATTGAAAAATATTTGTTTTCTCCCCCTCAACACTTGATCGAAAAAATACTGAATTTTGAAAGATTTGAGTGTTGATGGAAGAATTGTACTTGCCATGTGAAAAGAAATATAGATAGAAGAATATTTTTGTTGTTTTATCAAATTTTATAATTTTGTATTTTGTTTTTGGAAAATATTTACAAAAGAGGTTTTGGTGTTTGACTAGTTTTAAGAATGTTTTAAGAGTTCATCCGGCCTCTTGAGTCAAACACCGCATACCAACTGGTGAACCAACTCATTAAACCTAACAGAGCTAAGGCTTTGGTGAGAAGATCCGCCGGTTGGTATTCAAGACCAAAGTATAATTCAACAAGACTGCTCCACGTGGTCCTTGATGAAATGATATCAAGATCGATGTGCTTTGATTTCGAATGTTGGACCGAATTGCATGAGATAGCAATAGCACCGATTGTCGCGAAGACATCGGGATTTTGTCAACACGTAACCATAGTCTTTGAGTTGTGTTCTCATCCAAATGACTTGAGCACAACACCGACATGGCTACATATTCGCTCGTTGAGGACAATGATGTACAATCCTCGCTTCTTCGATTTCCATGACACCGCTTATCACCAAGAAATTGTAATGCTCTCAAGTACTTTTACGTGAATCTAAGCATCATGCGTGATCGCGTCTAAAAGCGATTAGTTCAAAACCGAATCCTTCGGATACCGATTCCCAAATTAATGGTTCCTTGATGGATCGGAGGATTCTTTAGCCTCGTAAAGGTTGGTTTCGGTTGGTCTCGATCGATAACAGAACAAAGATAGACGGTAAAAAAATATCGTGTCGCATAGTGTTAGATACATGAGAGACCCAATGATACTACGGATTTGGTAGGGTCCACCAATTTCCCATTTAAATCAGCTCTAGCTTGGTATGAGCCATTGGTGTGGCATAGGTGTCATAGTTTTGCATTCCAAATTTGTTTAACAATTCAAGGGCATATTTGACCGACTCAAGAAAATACACGGGTGATTGATGAACTTGCATTCCAAGGAAGAATGTGAGTTCACCCATCATTGACATTTCAAAATGTTTTGTCATAAGTTTTGCAAAAGCATTTGAGTATTTTAAATGTGTTGACCCAAAATGATGTCATCCACATAGACTTGAACGATTAAGATGTGAGCCCGTGATATTGTATAAAGAGTGTAGGGTCGACCGAACCTTTGGTAAAATTATTGGCAATAAGGAAGGATGATAACTTATCGTACCACACCCGAGGGGCTTGTTTGAGACGTAGAGAGATTTCTTGGTTTGTAGACATGATTAGGGAACTATGGATCAATGAATCCTTCGGTGGCTAACATAGACCGCTTTTAGTTGTCCATTGAGAAAAGGTTTTGACATCCATCCGAAAGACCGTGATGTTCATGTGAGCCGCAAATGCCGTAAAATCCGAACGACCTCAAGACGAGCAACCGGAGCAAATGATTCTTCAAAGTCAATACCTCTTCCCGTTTATAACCCTTAGCCACCGACGTGACTTGTTTCTAATTACGGTTCCTTCAAAGATCCAATTTGTTTTTCCAAACCATTTTAGACCAATGACGAAGACCCCGTTGGTCATTCAACCAATTCCCATACTTTAAGACGCTTGAATTGGTTGAGTTCTTCTTGCATGGATTCAATCCGGTTGTCTTTTTCATTGCATCTTTAATGTTTTAGGTTCGATTAGCGAGCGGTGAGAGCATAAATGCAATGTTCACCATCCGTGTGAAGACGTTGTTTAGTTATGACCTGGTTGATTCGGGTTGCCAATAATGTTCTCTCAGAGGATGGTCTTTCGTCCAACTATGTGGAAGGTTGATGTTGATATACATTATGCGATTTTGAGGATTCAAATGGCTTGTAGATGATTCCGCAACATCAAAAGATCTCATTAGCAAACGGGTTAAAGAACATTTGGATCAAAATCGCAGTGGGGGTACTACATTAAGAACATCATCACCGGTTCGGCGTCGTTGGAAGCGCTTTGTTCAACTGTTGTTGTAGAGTCAATTGGTGCTTCTTCAACAATGAGTTGTTGTAGCAGTGTATTAGGTATAATAGTAGTATCAGTTGAGCAATGAAACATCGGATACACCGAGCACGCTCATCAATGTCATCACTAAACAATAAGCAAATAGCTTTTCCATTTGTTGACGAGTAAGTCGGGGCTTGATTCGGTGATGATGGGGTTTGAGGAAGTTTAAACGGTTGTGACCGGGTTCCAAGTCGTTATGCTCGAAGCCATATCAAGAAGCTCATCAAAATTAGCATGAATTGTTTCCATAACCGCTTTGTATGACGATTCCGATCCGTATCCTTTAGAATTATCACAAGATCCAATAAAAACCCAATGTCGACTTTGGCTTTGAGCTTTCCAAAGTCATCACGAATACATGAAAGTGTTTGAGATTCGGTTTCTGTTGTGGATAAGCTCAAACGGTGTTTTGTTGTGGCTTTGTAATAATTAGGCAATTCGAGTGTAGCATGCAGCTGAGACAAACACCCATAAGTAAGTCTGGAAGTTTTGCATTGATTAACATCGCTCGCGCTTCCACCAACATACTGTTTCGTCTTTCAACAACTCCGTTTTGTTCTGGGGTACGTGCTATGGATGTTTGATGCTCAATTCCCACTTTCTCATAATATTCCTGAAGAGTTTGATTCACAAATTCAGTCCCTTTGTCTGTTCGAATTTGTCTTACGGTGTTCCGGAGCTGAATTTGAATTTTCGTAAGAAAGGTGATGATCATCTGTGGAGCTTGGTCTTTACTTCGAAGAAAATAAACCCAAGTCCATCTTGAGTAGTCATCAACAATTACCAAGATGTAGCGCTTGTCGTTAATCATCGCATGCGATGATCGGCCACACAAATCCATGTGAAGAAGATGAAGCACATGTCGAGATCTGTGTTCCACCTTTGAGGGAAAATGAGCACGAGTGCTTTTTCCTTGTTCACTAGCTGAACATAGGTGATCTTTAGAATACCGGAATCTCGAGAGACCTTCAACAAGTTTGTGTCGAGCAAGGTTGGTGATGGTTTGAAAGTTTAGATGTGAGAGACGACGGTGCCATAGCCAAGATTTTGTAGATGTAGCCTTTAAGAGTAGACAGATGGGAGATGAAGCAACCATGTCTTGCATTGATATTGTGTATAGACTAGAATTGCGAGAACCAGACATAAGATCGTTTCCTTGTAGATCACGAATGAAACAAGTTTTCTCCATAAAAGCAACTTCCAAATCTCCATCACAGAATTGACCGACTGAAAAAAGATTGTGACCGAGGCTGATAAGGTTTTAAAATGTACCTTTTTGAGGGGTCGTTTAAGCCCTTATTTGATCACTTTTGTATCCGTTATTACTTAATATCGTTCCTTTTCACTTTTTAGGTCTCTTGAAGGCAAATTGCTGGAATGGCACTTATTTGGACGAAAAGGCGCGGATATCTGAAGAAAATGGCCAAAGTCAAGAATCGAGACACTCAAGTCGCCGAAATACAAGGGACGGCATCATCGCTTAATCTGACGCCGTCGGAGCACTTCGTGACGACTCAAGAGCCAAATTGCTTATTTTCAAGTGACGGTGTCGCTTTAAAAGAGTAGGCCGTCGCAACTCGCACGGCCTAGATTTGATCCACACGCGCCGAGATTGAAGCGGCGGTGTCACAAGCATAAGGTGACGCCGCAAGACTAACGTGGCCAAGACGAAACCCTAATGACGGCGACCGACGCGCCACAATTCATAAGGTGACGCCGTCGCGATTGTAATCTTATATATAGAATCCGAATTTTTCAATTTTAGTGGGTAGTCTTTTGGAGTAAAACCTAAACCGAACCAAGGCTGTCCTGCACAAGATTTTAGGTTCCAAACCCTATCTTACATCAAGATAAGTGTTTTACTTCATTAATTCAATTATGTCTTCAATTATTTGTGTGTATGCTTGCATGTTCTCCATGTCCGACTAATTTACTTATTTGTTTGCTTAGGGAATATGAAACTTAATTATTGAATATTGATTGGTTGTCTCTTATCTTAATTGTTAATGATCTAGTAATGCGATAGGTCATTCGTTGTGTAGTTAATGCTTGATTAGTCTTTGTGAACCTTAGACTATAACAACTAGAGTAGTTGTAGGCTAAACCATCCAAAGAGTACCTTAGTGTTAGAGTTTATAATTCCTAGAGATATTGTAGACGAGACCCTTTTGGTAGTTTCAAAGAGTTAGGGACAAACGCATACCCTACGACCTTAGACACACAACGCGATTAAGAATAAGGACGTGACAATTCAACCATCCATAGGAGATAATTAAGGAGTAATAAAACCTAAGTGAACACATCTTTAAACTATCATACGAGCACACAATAATTAGACATAGACTACATACACCTTAGATTAGATAAGTAGATTAGTAGAGTAATCAGAGAAATACCAACCCCAAATCCAAACCCCGAGATTCGTACCTTTCCATTTTCTAAAAACATAAAAGATAAAAATAATCTTCCTCAACCCCAACCTTAGCGTAGTAACTTCTCACTAGAATTCCTATTCCCCAGAGAATGATATCAATACCGTGGCTTACCCTAATACTACACTACAACGATTAGGTTCACCGCCTAGGTGTTATAAAACTTGCTTGATGAAAGGAAGTTCCTTTGACCCGAACGACGCGTGTAGCGTTATCAAGTTTTGGCGCCGCCGGGAATAGAATAGCTAGTTAGTAGTCCACCTCGCTTAGGTTTCTTTGCCTAATTCCTATCAAGTAAAATTTTCTCATTTTTAGCTTTCTTGTAGTCTATCCTCTTCGTGACCTTTGTTCGTAATCCCATCACTTTTCATCATGGAAGGTGATAACCAACCACCACTCATCAACCCACCACCAAATGACCCACCAAGAGCCCGCACTTTGGTGAATACTGAGACCAAGCTACCTAGGCTATAGGAACACCATTGAGCTTCCCGACCAAGCCCAAACTACACCGCGATCCGACACCATCCGTTGGTGCAAAACGATATGTGCATTCCATGGACTTCGTTCAAGATCCAAATCAAGATCTAAGGGATTTCTTAAAATTGTCGATTCCATCGACCTTGATGCTACTACTCGGGAGACACGCGCGTCCGCTTCTCTTCCAATTCTCTACGGGACCAAGCTAATAATTGGCTTGAGCGACTTCCACCGGATCCATATCAAGTTGGCATGATCTCACCTCTCGCTTCCTTGCTCAATTTTTCCCACCGGGGAGAACAACTAAGCTTAGGAATGACATCTTGATGTTCCAACAATGTCAAGGTGAATCTCTCTACGAAGCATGGACTCGATTCAAGGACTTACTCCATAAAGTCCCTCATCACGGCATAGATCTTTGGCTCCAAGTCCAACTTTTCTATGATCATATCAACTTCCCCACCAAGCGATCCATTGACCAAGCGGCGGTGGAAAACTTAGTGATCTCACCGCTGAAGAATCATGGGGTATAATAGAGGACCTTGCTCTATGACAATGAAAGTTGGACCCCCGTGAGTTGCCAAAACCGTTAAGGCAATCTCCTTGCCTCCCATTGACTCACAATCTTACGACCGTAGGATGCTCGAGCTTGAAGACCAAGTTAAATTCCTAATGAACTCCTACGAAAATCCTAAGTCTTCACGCCATGTGAACAAAGTTTCTTCCTCGTGTGAGCGTGTAGTGATCCTCATAACACGCAAGACTTGCACCGACTCCCGAACATGCTTCCGTTGATTACGCATCCTCGCATATTAATGGAACGAGAGGAAGATTCCTACAATACCCGGACCTAGGAATTTCAATGAAACCCGAGAAGCATGGAAGGGCAAGCCCGACTTCTATTGGGGAAAACCAAAGAATTCACTTCAATGATTTCTCATGGCCCCATCTCATGGCCCTAACCAACAAAACATTGAGGGATGTTGCAACACCTAGTCGCATCCCAAGAAGCTTAAATAGCTAAGCTCCTGACCGCTTTAACCAACAACAAGTCGAAATGGATAGGAAGATAGATAACCTTTGAAAGCCATGACCAATAGTGATAGGAAGGTTAATGCTATCTCAAACCCGAGCCTTCCCGCAGAGATTAAGGACCCAAGTAAGTTAGCTAAGCACGCTCAATTCGTCAATACCATCGCCTTAGTGAAACCTAATAGAACAAATGACGGCTTAACCATGAGATGATACTTGAGGTTAAGGAAACACCTACGAATGAAACAACCGAGGAAGTGAATGAAGTAGACAATGACTATTTCAATAAGTTTCCTACGGAAGAAGAACTATCTCGCCACCCTCACTTAGTGCATGACCTCCGTCACATGTATGTTAGGAAAAGCCCTAGGATCAAGTTTGGAAACCCTTGGAATCTTAACATACCATGTTGCATAGGACACCTTTTCGTGGCAAAGGCCGACATTGATCGCAAGTCCCCAATCAACATAATAACTAGCACCTACTACAATTGGGTAATGAAGAAGCCTATTCCAACTAGGCAAGACCCCGATAATCCTTGTGTTAGTTGCAATTTTCTTGGTAGAATTAAGGGATTGCCCGTTTATGTAGGTAGTTTCACGTTTCCTACGGACTTCATAATTGTGGATGATATTAGCACGACCATAGATCCTAGCTTGTCCCACGCTATTCTAGGAAAACCTTTCATAGAAAACACCGGATGAATTATGATCCTCATTAGAATAGTGCGATTCATGGATGAGACCGACGACATAGCTTACCTAATGTCGCTTATGATTGAGAAGTTTTCATCACTCTAATGATGAAAAGGAACTTAAACTGTCGATCTATTATAGGAATAATGAGGATAAGGAAAAGGAGTAGATTATGTTATGGCTAAGATTTTCGGATTCTATAAGGATTGTTTGAACTTAGGACCGGAATATAGAAATGAGTGGGGAGAGGACGAACTCTTAGAGAGGTGTATCATAGGGCACTTCTAAAACATGGAACCAGCCACTAGAGACTGTCATGAGTAAGGAGATGGCGGTAATGAAGTCACGTAGGAGCACGACTACGAGTCTAGCTACAAGACTCATAAATAAAGAAAAGCGCTTCGTGGGAGGCAACCCATGCTTAATTGTTTGCTTGTTAATGTCATATATCCTTTATTGATTGTTTATTCTTATGTTTAAATTTGTAAAAATGCTTTATTTTGTTTTAACCTCGTCTTAATTACATATAAAGGTATTTTACATAAAGGATAAGTGTAGGGAGGATTACACACGTTTTCAAAAGAAACGTAAACATGAGAATAACAATTATTAAAAGATATATGTGTGTGTTTGTTCGAGTCAAATGCTTGTATCGAGTCATAATGGATGTTTTGCGTAAATATTTCCATTCTAAAGATGTAAATTTTCTAGAATTTTTTTCGTAAAATCATGCACCAATTTTTGTCGGGATAACCGGACGGCGTCAGATCGCAACCTAACGCGTCGGGAAGGAGTAAAACAACAGATTACTTTTTCTCGTTTTTCGAGCTACTTATAAAAATTTAGAATTTTCAAGTCTTAATTTTCCGTAAATTCAGTAAACATCCATTCCACAAGCATTATATCCTAGTTTAGTAGAGTCTTATATATATTATTACCACCGATATTACGCGAAGGTTTCGTTCGCTTTCTTCAAGTGTGCGTGTTTTATTTATCAAGAAGAAGATACATAAGGTTGGAAGGAGCTTTTCACGCATACATTCTTCTTGGAAAGGATTTAACCACTACTTCACACGGATCCTACCGAGCTAATCGGGGAGTATTAGTTTCTTTCGCTTTTCATTACCTTCTATTATCATAACTTTGATATTTTCGGGGAACATTGGGGACAATGTTCAGGTTTAAATGTAGGAGGAAAATAAACGGAACTTTGAAACTATGATTATCCTTGATTATTTGCTTTTTCCAATTGTATTTGTGTAATAAACCATGAGAAAATGTCGGTTAGGGTAATTTTGGCACCAAATTTAAAATTTTTCATGACATATAGGAGTGGGCCATTAGTCTTAACAAAAGCGTCTCACGGATAGGAAGTTGCATGACTAGTACAAAAACCCTTTGCCACCTAAATTCCACCCAAAATGTGAGGATCGCCCATAGATTAGTAGGAATTAAAGCATTCATCTTTAATGCTTAGAGTGTGAACCGGTAGTATATTAGATTCTAGAACTTGTTTTGTGATGCATTCCGAGATCGCTAGTAAGACTACACTTGTGTAGTTAGGAATAACTAAATGATAAGAGGCATTAGGATAACCCTTGTTTGATACCGTAATATAATTACTTCTTCCACATCGGTTGAGTAATCCCCACACCTTTGCGTTGTACTCATCTTTAGTACACGATACCCTAGTTAACCCCTCGAGCCTATCCTTTTCGCGGTTCTCGTGATGTTTCGGTTTTTCAGAATATCAATGAAGAGCATTGTTTACACCCCACCCCCAAATGTACACCCAAATCGCCTTAGCCTATCTTATATGCACTCACTTTTAGTGCATTATTGTTATCACCTTAAACCCTTAGCTCAATTATCTAGTTGCTTGCATGAGTTGCTAAGTCGAGTCATATCTTTTGTATACAGTTTTGGGACGATTGGGACTCATGGGAAAAGTTAAAGTTTATGAAATGACTGGAAGGGAACGTTAAATTCCCTTATTTGCATAATAATGTAATCCAAGAGTTTTGATCTTTTCAATTCGGGTCAAATTAGTGTTAGAGTAATAAAAACTCAAGTGTAGGGATGTGCCTATAAATCCATATCATTTTAATGTTACCGTAGAGGATGGTAGAGTAAAAGTGTATGAAAAAAAAAATCGAAAAAAAATAGAAAAAGAGAAAAGAAAAAATAGAGTGTTCAAAAAAAATACGGGCTACCATCATAATCTATCTTTAAATTTATGTTTGTTTGTTTCAGTTATCTAGAGTTTAGAGTGTCGAGTCTTGGCTTAGCAATGCCATTCTTCGTATGCTTGTAACATAAAGATTTTTACTTGCCACCACTAAATAGCCTATCCCACCAAACCCTTTGTTTCCTACCGTAAGCCTAACATTACAACCTTTAAAAGACCTCTTTGATAGTCTTTCCTAGGTGCTTACGCCAAAGTGATGGAGGTTTGATCTATTCTCAAGCCTATGGTAATCTATGTACTAGGACCGGTTAATGAGTGTTTATCTTCCATTTCTAACTTGTTATATTTCATATATACCCGAGAGATGTGAGTTTCCAAACACCCCATGTGAGGTGCTAGTATATAATTTCCGTGCTTGTTATGACTTTTGCGGGGCTTATATGTGTTGTGGACTGTTTTAAACCAATGCTTCATGACCCCTAACTTATAAATTAATTGGCTAAAGCACATTTGCTTGAGGACAAGCAAATACCAAGTGTAGGGATATTTGATAAGGTTTTAAATGTACCTTTTGAGGGTCGTTTAAGCCCTTATTTGATCACTTTGTATCTGTTATTACTTAATATCGTTCCTTTTCACTTTTAGGTCTCTTGAAGGCAAATTGTCGGAATGGCACTTATTTGGACGAAAAGGCGCGGATATACTAAGAAAATGGCCAAAGTCAAGAATCGAGACACTCAAGTCTTTGAATACAAGGGGACGGCGCCATCGCTTAATCTATGACGCCGTCGGAGCACTTCGTGACTACCAAGAGCCAAATTGCTTATTTTCAAGTGACGGTGTCGCTTTAAAAGAGTAGGTCGTCGCAACTCGACGGCCTAGATTTGATCCGAGACGGCGCCGAGATCGAAGGGACGGCGCCACAAGCATAAGGTGACGCCGTCGCAAGACTAATGTGGCCAAGACGAAACCCTAATGACGGTGACCACGAGGCCACAATTCATAAGGTGACACCGTCGCGATTGTAATCTTATATAGAATCCAAATTTTCGCTTTTAGTGGGTAGTCTTTTGGAGTAAAACCTAAACCGAACCAAGGTCGTCTTGTCTTAAGATTTTGGGGTTCCAAACCCTATCTTACATCAAGATAAGTGTTTTACTTCATTAATTCAATTATGTCATCAATTATTTGTGTGTATGCTTGCATGTTCTCCATGTCCCGCTAATTTACTTTTGTGTTTGCTTAGGAATATGAAACTTAATTATTGAATATTGATTGGTTGTCTCTTATCTTAATTGTTAATGATCTAGTAATTCGATAGGTCATTCGTTGTGTAGTTAATGCTTGATTAATCTTTGTGACCCATAGACTATAACAACTAGAGTAGTTGTAGGCTAAACCATCCAAAGAGTACCTTAGAGTTAGAGTTTATAATTCCTATAGATATTGTAGACGAGACCCTTTTGGTAGTTTCAAAGAGTTAGAGACAAACGCATACCCTACAACCTTAGACACACAACGCGATTAAGAATAAGGACGTGACAATTCAACCATCAATAGGAGATAATTAAGGAGTAATAAAACCTAAGTGAACACATCTTTAAACTATCATACGAGCATACAATAATTAGACATAGACTACATACACCTTAGATTAGATAAGTAGACGAGTAGAGTAATCGGTAGAAATACCAACCCCCAAATCCAAACCCCAAGATTCGTACCTTTCCATTTTCTAAAAGACATAAAAGATAAAAATAATCTTCCTCAACCCCAACCTTAGCGTAGTAACTTCTCACTAGCATTCCTATTCCCCAGAGAACGATATCGCATTCGTGGCTTACCCTAATACTACACTACAACAATTAGGTTCACCGCCTAGGGTGTTATAAAACTTGCTCAAGAAACGGAAGTTCCTTTGACCCCGAACGACGCGTGTAGCGTTATCAAGTTTTTGGCGCCACGGGAATAGAATAGCTAGTTAGTAGTCCACCTCGCTTAGGTTTCTTTGCTTGATTCCTATCAAGTAAATTTTTCTCATTTTAGCTTTCTCGTAGTTTATCCCCTTCTTCGTGACCTTTGTTCGTATTCCCATCATCGCTCATCATGGAAGGTGATAACCAACCACCACTCATCAACCCACCACCAAATGACCCGCCAAGAGCCCGTACTCTTGGTGAATATTCAAGACCAAGCCACCTAGGCTATAGGAACACCATTGAGCTTCCCGCACCAAGCCCAAACTACGGCCTGCGATCCGACACCATCCGGTTGGTGCAAAACGGATGTGCATTCCATGGACTTCGCTCAAGATCCAAATCAAGATCTAAAGGATTTCCTTAAAATTGTCGATTCCATCGACCTTGATGCTACTACTCGGGAGACCACGCGTCTGCATCTCTTCCAATCCAAAGGATGATTTGTATCACCTGCATTACACACAGACGACACAGATGGAATAGAAATAAATGTGGAACCCGATGAGTTAGAGGGTTCCTCAGCAGTTATATTAGAAATACACACATCAATGATTTTAGGCATCTATTTAAATCCTAGTGTATGTATCCATTTCTACCATCTCCAACTAGTCTTAGCTTTAGTCTTAGTGAATGCACTAGGTGGTACTACATTCCTTTGCGGTGATACTGGAACTACAGGGACATCAATGCGTTTTTAGAATCTAAGGAGGCGGTTTACTGCTACGCACTTAGAATCATTAGTGTGCCTAGAGGTATTTCGATTCTTAGGATTCCTTAAACGAGACAAGATAGCTCTAGCAACACATTTTTCATGACAATCGAAAGCATACTTTTACGACAAATAACACAAGAAGCATCGATGAATATCAAAAGTACTTAAAGGTTTAGCATTCGTTACAACACTTTTTCCATTACATTTGTCGATTTAATATCTAAAGTTGGTGCAACCGGAGTCTTATTCAAAGTCCTAGGTGTTCTTCTACTTCAAGATTCTTTATTGTTCTTTTCTTAGGTCGCAACTTCCTATTCTTCCTTGTATTGCTTCTAGGCTATGAAGTGCGGACGTTGGGAAAAGAGGCAACTATTCTGTTTCAAGAGAGGAAGCACATTAGTAACTTGTGTTTTGTCATTAGGCAATCTGGGTTCACGTTTGCTAAGTGTTACATGTGCAATTCTCTTAATGATGCTAGGCTGAACTTGTTCATACTTTCCTAACATTTCCCTTAACTTAATGATAGTGTGCACCAAATCTTGATTTTCAGAATGAAGATTTCCAGCAAAATTTATGACTTCTTTAGTGTGTGCAAGATAATGATCAAGTTCGTTTGATGCTTCATCACGAGTCTGTTTGAGTAAATCAAATATGACACCATACTCTTGTTTAACTTTTGCAAGTTCATGTTCATATTTTGAGATTTGACACTTAAAAGACACGTTTTGATCATCCATTTGCTCAAGTTTTGGATTAAGATTATTTGCATGCAACTTGGCGATTTTGTTTTGAAAAGCAAGTTGTTGATTGTGAATATCTTTTTGACACCAATTAAGACGACGTTTTGCATTTGAAAGTTCGTTTAATAATCGGTCATTTTCAACTTTTAAAGACTCGATTTGAAGCACATTATCAGTATGCTCAACAATTTCAACAGAATCCACAGTATCAACAGAGATATAATCAGATGCATATGCAATAGATTGTAATAACACAACATTATGGATATCAGCACAGATAACATCTTCCAAGAGTCGATCAACATCTTTTCTCAACAGTTTATTTTTACGTTTAGTATTTGAAATCGATGTTTCTGTTTTCTCAAAAACTGTTTTCATGAGACCAAGTTCCTTGTGAAAATCCCTTTCCCAATATAGTGCACAAGTTTTCAAATTTTTGACATGGGGTAAAATTCTTTTCTGAAGAATATCTCTTTGTTCTCACACCATTGGCGATTGAAAATTTTGAACTTTTATTTCAGAATGAAATTCAATCTCACGTTCCAAAATTTTGAGGTCAGATAAGAAAGTGTCAAAATATTTGATAACGCGAAAACTTTCGGCTTTAGTTGTTACTTCACTAAGTGAAGGTAAAGGACCATTAATTTGTGCACCATTGTGTTGGGGACTAACTTTAAACGGTGTGATAACCAAAGGTTTGTTAGAAGTATCTTGTTGTGTGACAAAAGTTACGCTTTTGAATAGTTAAATGGTTTGTTATAAAAGACATTTTCCATTTTTGACCGACTCGTCATCAACATCTAATTCCTCCATGCGATTATAATACCATAATTGAATCATCAATTCTATGTTTTGCATTGTTAACTCGTGATTTGGTTTGAATGCTCGTGTGAAAACTTAGGTTTGTAATCGCAAGATTCGTCCATATCCATTTGAATTTGGTTTGAAAGTAAACTTTTGAATCGTTGTGATTGATTCACCATGTTTATAAACAACATTTCGAAACTCTTTGATTTTGTTTTGTAAGTCGAAAATTTCTTCAAGATAGTTATCTATCCATTTCGTGGAATGCTTTTTGTATTCAGAGAACTATTTTTGACAAGTTAACAACTCAGCCTTGGCTTTTTGAGTTTACAAAGTAAGAGCGTTAATTTGTTGTTTATGTTCATGTTTCATTTGTTCTATTTGAGACAACAAAGCATTCTTCAAGCGGCTAGATCACAAACTGTCGCTCCAAAGATTTTTCGCTTTGATGTGATTTGCCAAAGCGGTTTCAAAACCTTTTTCACGGTTTTCTTGAGTTTTGAAAAGTTGATTTGTCGAATTAAGCATTCATTATCCCTAATTAACGGTGCATTTTTCTCTTTTAATTTCGTGCAAATTTCCAAACGAGATTCTTGGTCTTTAATTAAGGTCAAGAGCTCAATTTCTATTAGACAAAAGCTCATCTTGTTCAACGTTAGTCTCAACATGATCATTATTTAGATCCTCAAATATAACCACGGAGTTAACTTGATTATCAATAATAACCATAGGTTATCTTGATCATCAAATATAACTACGGATCTATTTGATAATCATCGAATGAGATGTGGATGGCTCATGTTGAACACTCGATCCTTGTCGGATGGAGAAATTGGCGGAGATATCGATCAAGAATGAGTATATTTTGTTCGGCACCTAAGATAAGCCATCGGTGTCATATACTGGCCTGTGTCACTCATGTGTAGAGCTTTCATGTGTGCCATCAACATCATCGCCGCATTAGCCTCGCAAGTCCTCCATATCATCATCGAATCGATCCGCCATAAAGCTCTGTTCCTTGTTGGTAAGAGTGCCACCACTTCATCCTTGAGAGCCAATAGCAAAGCCTCTTTGTGATAAGCATCGCCTTGTCCTCGGCTTAGGACATGCATTAGCCGATGAGCCTTCTCATTACAGTTATAACAACGAAGACCATTAACCCCATTCGAGCATTCCCTGCTCAACCACTTGAGCTCTCTGTTGTTGTGGAGCACCCGGTTATTCCTTCCTATAGCATTAAACCCTTGACCACCTCCCATCCGACTACCATAACCACAATTTCGAACTTCAACGCATCCATTGTTCACAACAAACTGATTTCTTGTGTTTGATGAGGAACGAATGCGATTGTTGGATCTGTTTGTATATCGCCAAAGGATTTAGCAATCATAGCAAACCTTTTGCACCATCAAAAGCATCGAGTCCTCATCGCCTTCACCGTAAAGTGCTTGAGCATTGTTGTTGTTGTATGGAACCAATTGAGTTGTTGAGGTTGTTGTTGTGACGGATCATATGGTGTGATGGTTGCAGCTGGTTGAGGAGCAGTTGAGAAGGAACACTAGTTTGAGCCCACAAAGCAAGTTGTTGATTGTCCGGAAGCGATCGTGGAGCCGGAGTCCACGGATATCCCTTTCTTTGTCAACTTCTTTTGGTGAGGCTTCAAATAGTCGTACAACAACCGTATGTAGCATGATGAAGATTTTTAGCTTGACGGAGAAAAATGGCATACTTCTCCCATTTCGGACCAAGACTACTTAGGAACTTAGTGTTGACAACAATTCGTGGCATGATGATATTGTGTTTGTCCAAATCATTGATGATGTCTGGAAAAGCGATGATGATATGACTCTAATGTCTCTCCGGTTCAATCATGAAGTGTTCATAAGCCAAGTAGATTTTGGATTCCATGTCTTCCCGATTGAGCGTTGTGCCTTCCATAAGAAGATGAATATGTTCCCACATTGCTTTAGCGCCTTTTGAGCATCAACACTTCAAGGATCGGATTGGGTAATCCCAAAAGGATGTATTGCATTTCTAGTTCATCGGCTTCAAAATGTAGAAGTTCATCACCGTGAGGTCCGAGACGGTTGCAATGTTGGTGATAGCATCTCTTGGTGGATTGGCATTAGGATGCGGGTGTGACAACATTATGCATCCGAAATGGACCTTCCATAATGACCTTCTTTAAGAACTTTCCATGTGGCTTCTTTAGATCACAAAACCTAAAGAACCTTATCACCCATTGATCATAATTTTCGGGAGTGAGCATTGAGGTCTATCAAGTAAGCCACTTCATGAATTGATTGTTGGCTACTTAAGGCTTCACACATCTTGCCAAACCATGTTGGTTCCTTCATAGTAGTACGGATGGATGTTGATTGGAGTTTGTATAGGGTTGTACTTGAAGACTAGGTGGTGGTTGTACCATTTGTGGTTGTAGAATTGCTCCAAGTTGTGGGTATGTTGTTGATTAAATTGTTGTTGATAAATTTGTTGTTGATGATTAAATTGTTGATGTTGTGGACTTAGTTGTTGTTGTTGTTGATTATTGGTGTAAGGAAAATAGCTAGAGTATGGTGGTTGTGACATGTTGAAAACTTGTGTTGTTAAATGGATCTTTGTAGTCGAATGAACCGTTGTTGATGAAGTATCCTTAGGCGAGAAATCACGGAAAAGCAAAGTACCACTTATGCATAAAACACCAAAGATACGCTGTAATGACAATAGTTACGTGTAGGATTAGCTTACGCGAAGAAATGAGAAAACACTAAAGTTATGCGTAAATGAAAGTTAAGCATAGAAAACTTAGGTGTAGGATTACCTTATGTGTAAGATGAGCTTAGGCGTAAGAAGAATCTTATGCGATGAGTTCTACGCGTAAGCTTAAGCTTATGCGTAAATTTAGGGTTTTGCCCAAAAGATCTTTTACACTATCACAAAGGCAAACAATATCCAAAGTCAAGTATTTTCGTGCTTATCCAAGCAAGAAAACACCGAGTAATCCACAAAACCAAGATCAAACCAAGGAACGAAGCTGCGAAGATTAGGGTTTCACTTACGCGTAAAAATAGCCAAAAGTGATTTCGCCAAATGATGTTTCCAAACCATATTTTTGTGATGAAATAGCTTCAATATCACCAAAATAACACAAAAGTGTGAAACTTGATGATCCAAAGCCTATAAACACGTTATGCGAGAACTTAACCCACGTAAAAACCTAGCTTAAAAACAATGATCCACGATAAAGTTTGAAACTTTTGCCAAAAACATATATTTTAACACCTAAAAACGTTGAAAGGACAAGAATCTTGGATTAAAAAGTGTAAAAAATCAGTTTTTAAGCGAACCAAAGTTTGAACCGTGTTGTTACGCGTAAGACCGAAACTCACTTTAACAACAAAACCGATTCACCCAACAATATGGCGAATGATACCAGTGTTAGGTTCCCATATTAGTAACACAAGCATCAATAGAAGAAATAGAGAAGAGAAGAGATCGGTTGAACAATAATAAACAAACACTATGCGTATGATATGAAGAATGGTTATGCGTAGCAAAGTGAAAGAGTAAATTGAACAACCAACCCTCAAGTGAGGGTTATTACAAGGTATTTATAGGAGAGGGCGCTAGGGCAACACTCCTAGTCCCTTCCTTTCCTTATTGGACTTGGGCCAAGGCTTATGGGCCTTCTACATAAGCCTTAGCTTAATAACAAACATAAAGGCCATATTAAGCTAACTATTACATATGAATCACAAACACTTGAATTAAGGTTTAGGAGTGATTCCAACAAAACAAATAACCCTTAATGTTGAATTATGCTTACAGGAATGTGCGGGCTTGAGGCTATAACTACAACTAATAATTATATTTTAACTATATTTGTTCGGTGTGTTATTATATTCCATGCTTTTTGATAAGGTTAATTTTAAAATGTACCTTTTTGAGAGGTTTTTTAAGCCCTTATTTGATCACTTTTGTATCCGTTATTACTTAATATCGTTCCTTTTCACTTTTTAGGTATCTTGAAGGCAAAATGCTTGAATGACACTTATTCGGACGAAAAGGCGCGAATATAATGAAGAAAATGGCCAAAGTCAAGAATCGAGACACTCAGTCATGGGAATCGAAGGGACGACGTCAGCACAAAATAGTGACGCCGTCGGACAACTTTTGTGATTGGTCAAGCCAAATTGCTCATTTACAAGTGACGGCTTGAGGTTTTAAAAGAGTAGGGTGTCGCAACTCGACGGCCTAGATTTGATCCGACGACGCCGAGATTGAAGGGACGCACACAAGCATAAGGTGACGCCGTCGCAAGACTAACGTGGCCAAGACGAAACCCTAATGACGGCGACCACGGCCACAAATCAAAGGTGACGCCGCCGCATGTGTAATCTTATTTATAGAATCCGAATTTTTAGTTTTCGGTGTGTAGTCTTTTGGAGTAAAACCTAAACCGAACCAAGGTTGTCTTGTACAGTATTTTAGGGTTTCATACCCTATCTTACATCAAGATAAGTGTTTTACTTCATTAATTCAATTATTTCTTCAATTACTTGTGTCTATGCTTGCATGTTTCCCATGTCCGGCTAATTTACTTGTGTGTTTGCTTAGGAAATATGAAACTTAATTATTGAATATTGATTGGTTGTCTCTTATCTTAATTGTTAATGATCTAGTATTGCGATAGGTCATCCATTGTGAAGTTAATGCTTGATTAATCTTTGTTGAACCTTAGCTTATAGTACCTAGAGTCATTGAAGGCTAAACAATCCGAAGAGTACCTTAGTGTTAAGTTTATAAATCCTAGAGATTTTGTAGGCGATAACCTTTGGTAGTTTCAAAGAGTTAGGGATAAACGTATACCCTACGACTTTAGACACACAACGCGATTAAGAATAAGGACGTGACAATTCAACCATCAACAGGAGATAATTAAGGAGTAATAAAACCTAAGTAAACACATCTTTAAATCATCATACGAGCACACAATAATTAGACATAGACTAAATACACCACTAGATTAGATAATTAGATAAGTAGAGTAATCGGTAGAAATACCAATCCCCAAATCCAAACCCCGAGATTCGTACCTTTCCATTTCCTAAAAACATAAAAGATAAAAATAATCTTCCTCAACCCCAACCTTAGCGTAGTAACTTCTCACTAGCATTCCTATTCCCCAGAGAACGATATCAATTCACGTGGCTTACCCTAATACTACACGACAACGATTAGGTTCATCGCCTAGGTGTTGAAAAACTTTCTCGACGAAAAAGAAGTTCCTTTGACCCGAACGACGCGTGTAGCGTTATCAAGTTTTAGGCGCCACGGGAATAGAATAGCTAGTTAGAGTCCACCTCGCTTAGGTTTTCTTGCTTGATTCCTATCAAGTTTTTTTTTTTTTTTTTTTTTTTTTTTTAGCTTCCTCGTAGTCTATCCCCTTCTTCGTGACCTTTGTTAGTAACCCCATCACTTTTCATCTTGGAAGGTGATAACCAACCGCCATTCATCAACCTACCACCAAATGACCCGCCAAGAGACCGTACTCTTGGTGAATACTGAGACCAAGCCACCTAGGCTATAGGAACACCATTGAGCTTCCCGAACAAGCCCAAACTACGGCCTGCGATCCGACACCATCCGGTTGGTGCAAAACGGATGTGCATCCCATGGACTTCGCTCAAGATCCTAATCAAGATCTTAAGGATTTCCTTAAATTGTCGATTCCATCGACGCCGATGCTACTACTCGGGAGACCACGATCTGCGTCTCTTCCAATTCTCTCACGGGACCAAGCTAGTAATTGGCTTGAGCGACTTCCACGGCTCCATCTCAAGTTGGGATGATCTCACCTCTCGCTTCCTTGTTCAATTTTTCCCACCGGGAGAACCACTAAGCTTAGAATGATATCTTGATGTTCCAACAACATCAAGGTGAATCTCTATAAAGCATGGACTCGATTCAAGGACTTACTCCATAAAGTCCCTCATCACGGCATTGATCTTTGGCTTCAAGTCCAACTCTTCTATGATCATGTCAACTTCCCCACCAAGCGATCCATTGACCAAGCAGCCGGTGGAAAACTTAGTGATCTCACCGCGGAAGAATCATGGGGTATAATAGAGGACCTTGCTCTCTATGACAACGAAAGTTGTACCCCCCGTGAGTTGCCCAAAACCGTTAAGGCAATCTCCTTGCCTCCCATTGACTCACAATCTTCCGACCGTAGGATGCTCGAGCTTGAAGACCAAGTTAAATTCCTAATGAACTCCTACGAAAATCCTAAGTCTTCACGCCATGTGAACAAAGTTTCTTCCTCGTGTGAGCCATGTAGTGACATGCGCACTTGCACCAGATTCCCCGAACAAGCTTCATTGACTACGATCCTCGCAGACTAATGGAACGGAGGAAGATTCCCACAACACCGGACCTAGGACTTTTAATGACGCTCGAGAAGCATGGAAGGGCAAGCCCGACTTTTATTGGGGACAAACCAAAGAATTCACATCAAATGATTTCTCATGGCCCCCATCCCACGGCCCTAACCAACAAAACATTGAGGGGATGTTGCAACACCTAGTCACATCCCAAGAAGCTCAAATAGCTAAACTCTCGGACCGTTTTAACCAACCATAAACCGAGATGGATAGGAAGATAGATAACCTCTTGAAAGCCATGACCAATAGTGATAGGAAATTTAATGCTATCTCAACTCCCGAACCTTCCGGTGTAGAGATTAAGGACCCCAAGTAAGCTAGCTAAGCACGTTCAATTCGTCAATACCATCACCTTAGCAAAACCTAATAGAACAAATGACGAAGCAAACCATGAAACGATACTTGAGGTTAGTGAAACACCGAGGAATGAAACAACCAAGGAAGTAGATAAAGTAGACAATGACTATTTCAATAAGTTTCCTACGGAAGAAGAACTATCTCGCCACCCTCACTTAGTGCGTGACCTCCATCACATGTATGTTAGTAGAAGCCCTAGGATCAAGTTTGGGAACCCTTGGAATCTTAACATACCATGTTGCATAGGACACCTTTTCGTGGCAAAGGCCTACATCGACCGCAAGTCCCCAATAAACATAATAACTAGCACCTACTATAATTGGGTAATGAAGAAGCCTATCCCAACTAGCCAAGATCCCGATAATCCTAGGGTTAGTTGCAATTTTCTTGGTAGAGTTAAGGATCGCCCGCTCATGTAGGTAGTTTCACGCTTCCTACGGATTTCATAATAATGGAAGATATTAGTACGGCCATAGATCCTAGCTTGTCCCACGTTATTCTAGGGAAAACTTTCATAGAAAGCACCGGGATGACTTATGATCCCTCGTTAGGAATAGTGCGATTCAATGATGAGACCGATGATGTAGCCTACCAAATGCCGTTTAAGATTGAGAAATTTTCATCACTCTCCAATGATGAAAAGGAACTTAAACTATCGGTCTACTATAGGAATGAAAAGGATAAGAAGAAAGGAGTGGATTATGTTATGGCCAAGATTTTCGGTTTCTATAATGATTGCTTGAACTTAGGACCAGAATATAGAACTGAGTGGGGAGAGGACGAACTCTTAGAAAGGTGTATCATAGGACACTTTTACAACATGGAATCACCCACTAGAGACCGTCATGAGGAAGAAGGTGGTGGTAATGAAGTCACGTAGGGGCACGACTATACGGGGGCAGATGGAATGAATGGAGGATTTATATTGGGAGAGTCATCCAAGAAATCGTAGTTGGGTGCCAATGTTAGTTTAGAAGTGCCATATGGAAAAAAGTTTCATCAAAGGTTACATGGCGAGAAATGATGATTTTATTGGTGTTTAATTCGAGGCAATAATACCCACGATGATTTGAAGCTTGACCCAAATAGATGGAGGGCATGACGCGTGGTTCAAGTTTGTGATTAGGATATAAGTGGGGGTAGCATAAGCAGCCAAATGTGCGTATAAGGCTATAATCCGGGTTTTGGCCAAACAGTCGGGTATAAGGGATTTCCTTGGCAATAGCAGTGGAGGGCAAAAAATTGATTAAATGAACAGCCATATTGAGAGCTTCAACCTAAAATTTTGGTGGAAGGTTGGCTTGAAGGAGCAAAGTCCGGATGAGATTATTGATGGTGCGAACCATTCGTTCGGACTTGCCATTTTGTTGCGATGTTTTTGGGCATGAGAATCAAAATTGAATGCCATTGTTATCAAAGAGTTTATGGAGGCTACGGTTGTCAAATTCACCACCATGCTTACACTGAAAAGACCTGATTTCACACTTAAACTGAGTATGAACATAGTTACGAAATAATACAAACTTAGACAGAACATCAAATTTGATAATTAAAGGATAAACCCAAACAAAATGTGAATAATGATCCAAGAATAATACATAATATTTAAAACCCGAAAGACTCGGAATAGGTACTGAAGTCCAAACATCTGAGTGAATGATGTCAAAACAAGCATTAACGACATTACTGAAACTAACAAATGGAAGCCTCACATGTTTGCCAAGCTGGGAAGCATGACAAAGCAAGGGAAGTTTCTCTTTGTTACACGAAATTAAATTATTTAAAACAAGACGACGTAACACTTCACTTCCTGGATGACCAAGACGTTGATACCACGTTTGTTGACTGACAAGAAAGGCTTGAGGAATGGGAGACGGAGCCATGATGGGGTAAAGATCGCCCGTGCTATCACATCGGAGAAGCACCCGACAAGTCATGAAATCTTTGACAGAAAAGCCAAATGCATCAAATTCAATGGTGCAATTATTATCACGAACGAACCGACAAACATATATTAATTTTTTACAATATGGGGGTAATAAGTACGATTGGTGACAGAATAGAATGCCCATCACCAACCGAGACGGACGGGTACATGCACGTATTAAAAATGTTACTAAGACTATTAACTGAAGCATTAAGATGTGAGCTCGCACCTGTGTCCATATTCCAAGCACTAATAGTAGAATCTTGTGTAGTCATTGTGTTGAAAGCATGAGGAAGAAACGTTTCCTGTCCTTGAAAGAGTGAGCTTCCTGTGGAGAAACCGAGCCACGTGGGTTTGCTGCAAGTATAACTGGGCTTGGTCCAGTTGATGAGAAAGTCCATATTGCGCCAACAAATGTTGTTGGGATTTCACAATGGCCATTAAATGTTGTGGATCAATTTTTGCACTAATATTGCCAAGTTCCATAGCATGATTATTTTGACCAGTGCCATAGTGTTGTGTTTGACCAAACAAACTTTTGTTATTAGACACGTCCCATTAACAGTGGCGTTTGCACGATTCATTATGAGGATGAAAAAAATAATGACTTATACACGGCGACAACAAAACCAATATCAAAAGCGAGCAGCTATGAATAACAAACAGGAAGATTAAAGAAGAAAAACAAACCACAAATAAACTTTAACAAGTAGACTGGTTATCAAAGCTAGAGGATTGTGACCTAGCACAAATCACCAACACGATAACGAATATGATCAAAGATTTTTATTTTTATTTTTTTATTTTATATTTTTTGGTGGCTGGAAAAAAAATGGTACGATAGCTAGGGTTTTTGGTGGATCGTTTAATGAGGCTCTGATACCATGTGAGTTATTGTGATTGATAGGATAATGATTGAACTGATTTTGATTAATTCTCCAACCTAATACATCGTACAAATAAATATGCTACTAGAGAATGTTCTAGAGTCGGGCTTGAGCCCGTTACACATATGCAAGAAATATACGGGCTAACAGGTGGTAGGTGAAGAAAGGTGAGTGGTGGTGGTGGTGGTGGTGGCTGTTATAGTGTTGGCAGCATGTGAAGGGTGGTGGTGGTGGATGCTATGGTGGAGAAGGGGGTGAAGGTGAAGGGTGTGTTTGGAATATGGTTTTAAAAAGTGAGGTGGGTATATAGTTAGTGACATGGCACACAAAAGATAAAATAATGTAAAATGTATAAATTAACGTGTAACATGATAAGGTGGTAAGCTGATATACAAAACAAATGAAATTCGAATGTATGCTACACGAAACTGAAAAAACAAAAGTAGGCTACACAGAACTATAACATGCGACAAGTTAGATATATTTTCATGCAATTAGCCCTATAATAATGGATATTTTTTTGATTTCCTATTTTCTAGAGACATATATTAGGATAGATTGACTTCTTTGTTTAACTAGAGAAGGACGAAGCCAACAAATTAGGACAGATTGACTAAGAGCATCTACTATGGTGGTTCATGAAAAGGTCAACGAAAATATGAAAATGTCTATCATTTTGTTAACAATAGTAAAAATGTGTTTCATGCTTATGTGGAATGAAAATGTCTAACATCTTGAACCTCTTTTAAATTTAATGCATTGGTTTTAAATGAGATTTTTGTAGAGCTTTAAGAAGTAAATACATAGTAAAAAAAAATTATAACCAGAAAAATGTTTATAAATTGATGATATATTATGACGTAGTACTATTATTATTATAAACCTTTACAAAAGCTTATCATAGAAGATGCTTAGTCAAAAAATAAATTAATTACTAAATAGCAACATTCAATACAAACCAATCAACAAAATTTTCAATTCATTCTAACCATCTATCATAGTCTCTATATTTTGTTCGAGTTCACCAAGCCAAATTGGTTATAACAAGCTCAAGCAAGCCAAATTGTAGATATTTGATCTAATTGTGATTGTAGATATCTTCATATTTGCGTTATTTTTTATTTGGGTTTTGTTAACAACAAATCTTAGGATGTTGTATAAGGTTTCCACAATTAAAAACATTTCCATGTATGAATTTACTTAATATTAATACATACCTTATTGAAACTTGCTTACCTTGATTATATGTATCTAAATCATGTATTTATAGAAATGATTCGTTCATATATGAAAACATTTTCAATTATAAAAACCTTATGCAACACCCTAAGGGTTGTTATTTACAAAACTCTTCTTATTTTTGTTAATTGTCACAACAAGATGAATAACATTGACTGACACAAGTTTATGACATAAAAACGCCTCACTAGTTCTATGTTTTGGGTGACAATCGGGCATGGATTTGGGCATGTGCGGGATAGACGACCGCATAGGGCCTCTGAGCTTTGAAGGGCCTCCGACTACGATGGAAATGAATGATTTTGTAGTAGAAAAATAAGCTTAGAATGGAAATGAATAATTTTTATAGTAGAAAAAAATAAGCTCGAACTTACTTATTAATGGAGGAAAATAAAGCTACGTTTTTGTGAAGAAGACAACCCATAGTCGTTGTGTGTTGGCCCCATTGTTTTAATTTGTATTTTACTTGTATTACTTTTCAAATTATGACCTTTGCTTTTATAATGTTTCATTTTTAACTCATATCTCTATGTAATGTTTTTGGTTCAAAACTCAAATGAGGAAGTTTAAGCAATTAAACCTTCACAGAAAACACTATAATTTTAATTTGAAATATGTTTTGGAAAAAGTTTCTTTAGCTATGATATATACTAGAAATAAATATGTGAACCATCAGTCCATCATACCTTAATAAAATGTTGTAATACTGTGGAGTTTGAAAGTCAATGGTTACATCTAGAAAAGATAAAAATGTACTGTATTAATTTATTAATTTAAATATAGAATAAGATTAGTAAGTTGTTATTCGGTCGATTCCAGTTAGTAATGTATAGTGAAACTATTGTTCGCTAATTTTATAATTACTTCGATATACACTTTGAAGGGCCTATTTTGAAGTTTTAGATTTTATTGACAATTTCTTTGTAAAAATGTGTACCAAACTGCATAATGGACATTACCACACTTTCATTGTGTCATGAGGAAAGGTTTAGAATACACAATGCACTTTTTTTTCCTAAAAAGATGTCACTAAATGAAAACTTTCGTGTTCTCTATTACCTCCAAATTATTAAATGTACACTACAGCACATGCAGTTTAATACGATAGACCTTATTTAATTATGACAATCATATCGTAATAATCTTCTTAAACATTTAGAACCAATCTTGACTTATTCGACAAAAATAGTACATCGTATTTGTTATATTTGTTATGTATTTAGAAGTTATTTCAGCTTGATTTATGCAGACATTTATAAATGGAAAACATTTGTATTAAAAATAAGAAATATGGTTTCTATGTTAATTATACTAGACGATTACTCTTAGACACGGTGTATAGCATCGTCATTTTTTGTGCGCGCGTTTATTTGTCGAATAAGTGAGAGTAGAGGAGGAAGAGTTTGTGGATTTGTAATTAACGAGGTGGAAACCTCGCCGCTTGCGGAGGTTTTAAAACGAACCTTAGATACGTTGCATTTGGTTTGTACATATGAGATCGGTTTGGGATTTTGAGCTGGAGCAAGTTTATAAAAATTCATAACACATAGCTACAAATGGTAAACAGTAATGTTGCAAACTTTTTATGATTTAAGAAACATCCACATTGCCTTTCTGCTTATGCGTTTCAGTAGACTCAAACCTCATTGTACTTCTTACCCATCACCTCTTTCGTAGCCTCTAAACCCTGTGAATACCTGTAACCATCAACCCATTTCGTTTCTAACGTTTTCTGCCAGCTTGATCTGTTAGATATAAACATGTCGAGTCAGTGCATTCATTAGGTAATGAGTGCCACTTTCTACTGGATACTTGAAGTTCTTTGGGTTTTCTTCGACGAAATAGTCATTCATTAGAGCTTGAAGAGCTTTTTCACGAAAACGGGTAACATACTCTCAGGTATCGGTTGAGCTTGCCGTGTCTTCAATGGCATCGCACGCGGCTAAAAAGGTCGACAGGGTAGAACCTGTGGAAAACAATAGTTCGGAAGAGTCGGAGGGAAAAACTAACTCGTCCTCGGATGAAAAGATGAAGATGAAGCCATTTTTTTGTGAAATAGAGATGTTTTTGTTTGTGAAATAATACTAAATGGGTGGTGTTTAAATAGGTAAAAAAAATAAGGGAAATTATTAGATATTTTTTTAAAAAGGCTCCCAACGGATAGTTTTTTAGCCGTTCAACGGCTTGATTTTGGAATCCTTCTCCCACACAAAATCGGTGAAGTTTTCCGAATTGAACCACACCCACACCACACCGAATCAATGGCATCGGTGTTACCGATCGGTTTGGGCCATACCGATTCCCACACCGATCCCACTGCCACCCCATAAGAGTATCAAGAAGGTTACAGTGTATATAATTATGTTTAGGCTTATTTATTTAGAAACGATTGAATATTAAAAGAGAATCAATTGATATAGTGTAAACGATTGATATAGTGTTAAACCTGTTGCATGCATCTAACCGTGTATTTAAGTTTGGAAACAATTTAAGTTTGGAAACATGTGTTGAAGAGTATTTTGGGCAATTCAAATTACTCATTTTTAAAAACTATTAAGTTTTCAAAGTTTGGCCTTAAACACTTTATCTAACTATTTTATGATCAAAGAAAACATTTTCCTACATTAAAATGCCTTAATTTTAAACAATACAACTTAATATGCACCATGTACAAATGATTAATGCTATGTATAATACATTAGGGTACTGGCAACCCATGCGGGGTGGCCTTCGGTTTGCACCATGCCGAGCGGGGTGATCATTGCCTCGAATTCGGTATCATGCGACATGGAAGGAGGGGAACCCAAATCGGCAAACATCCCCGATTCTACATGGGCAAAATATGAACGTTATATAGCATTTAATGGGTCAAAAAGAGCCGTTTGAGGCATTAAAAAAAAAATTTAATCCTTTTTTTTTCTCCCTATTTAAATTCAATAACATCTCTAATTTTTTGTCAAACAATATCATTTCTATTTCACAAACAAAATGTATTCATCTTCATCTTCATCTTCATCTTCTTCATCCGATGAAGAGTTAGATTTTTTATCCGACTCTTCATCCGACATATTTTCTACCGGTTCTACCATAGAAACCTATTTAGCCGCGTGCGATAGCATTGAAGACACGGCTAGCTCTACCCGAAGACATGTTACCCGTTATCGTGAAAAAGCGCTAGAAACTCTAATGAATGACTATTTTGTAGAAGAAAACCCAAAGTTTCCCTCTGATGTTTTTCGTGAAAGATTTCGTATGGATAAGAGCTTGTTTCTAAAAATTGTAGGTGATATTGAAGCGAATTTCGAATGGTTTCAAGAGGGTGTAGACGCTAGGGGAAAAAAGTTTCACGGCGTTGCAAAAATGTACATCGGCTATTCGTCAACTCGGTACGGGTGGACCTCCGGATAGATACGATGATTACTTAAACATGGCACGAAGAACATCAGGTTATTATTATTTTTATATAATTCGGTATTTTAAATTTTTTATAATTCGATATTTTAAATTTTATATAATTCGGTATTTTAAATTGTATATAAATCGGTATTATTTATTTTATATAATTCGTTATTATTATTTTTATATAAATCCGTATTTTAAATTTTATATAATTCGGTATTATTATTTTTATATAATTCGGTATTTTTATTATTTTTGTATACTTTGTAGGTGAATGCCTTGATCATTTTTGTGAAGCGGTAATCCAGTTATATAGGCAAGAGTTCTTACGTAAGCCAACAACCCACGACGTTGCACGCTTATACGAGGCACATGAAGAGCAACATCACATTCCTGGAATGCTTGGTAGCATTGATTGTACACATTTCGTTTGGCGAAATTGTCCTAGGTATTTGAGATGGCAATATAAAGAGGTGATCACCAATACCGACTATTATGCTTGAAGCCGTTGCTTCAAATGATATGTGGTTTTGGCATTCATTTTTGGTCCTCCGGTGCAAATAACGACATCAATGTTTTGAGTCAATCACCGTTGTATCTTACTCATCGTAATGGAACGGCGCCCAATAGTTCATTTACTCTAAATGAACGGCTTTACAAACGTGGGTATTATCTTACCGATGGAATCTATCCCACGTATTCAACGTTTGTTAAAGCATATCCTTATCCAACTGACCCGAAAGAAAAGAGATTCAAGAAGCTACAAGAGTCTGCACGAAAGGATGTCGAAAGAGCTTTTGGTCGTCTTAAAGCAAAATGGATTATTCTCAGAAATCCACTACGAGCTATGACCGTCGGAAAGATTCGAAAAATAGTTCATACGTGTGTTATATTACACAATATGATTTTAAAAGACGACGGGGTGGCAATATCACCGGTTCATATAATGGATCCGCCGGTCACGCATGATGTATGACCCGAATGTACTACCGGAGTTACAAGATGAAAATATCCATCACCGTCTCCGCTTTGATCTTACGGAGTATGTGGACGCCAAGACTTACCATACCTTGATGACTAGTGTTTTTATTTAATAAGTACTATGTAATTTTCTTTTAAGTCTTATGTAATTCTCTTTTAAGTATTAATAAAATATTATGTTTTTATTAAATTGTTTAAAAAAAAATGAGTAATGAGTTAGGCATGGTTGCCACTAAAAATCTATTGTTAGGTATGAGATTGGTATGAGGTGAGATGGAGGGATATTATTGGTGGATGATTAGGCATGAAAAAATCTCTTAGGCATGGTTGTCCAGTACCCTTAGAGAATCATTGTTTGGGATTTTCTAACTTGTGCCATGGGGGCATGGGTTTAGAAGCATTAATTAAGCATAAATATTTCTTAAACTAAATTCATTTTCATTTAAAATGATGTTAAACTTGGCGAGTAAAAGAATTTTTGGAAAATAATAATATCAATATACATTTAATTATGGTCATTTTAGTTCATTAATGTTCTAAACATTTACCTCCATGGCACATTGTAGAAAATCCCTCATTTTGTTTTACATAAAAATATTTAGAGCATTTATTAATGTAAGTTTAATGTCAAATTTTTGTTTGGTTATAATATTTAATATTTATAGAATTTGCATATACAAAAAACATTTATCATCTATGTATTTTAGTACAAGTTTTGTGAAATTCTAATCATTTTGCAATAAATTCGATTGATAAAGTAAAAACCATAAAATAACAACGTACTTTTCAAATTTTGCCGACTTGAAACACTTACTTTTTATTACCTTGGTTCACCAACGAACTTTTAAAACTCGTTCGACTTCACCCATACGACCCGCTTATAATAAAATAATATTATATTACCCTTGTATTCTTTAAAATTTGTTGAAACATGCGAACTTTGAAATTTGTTCGACTTCACCCATATGCCGAGGTTAATATAGTCATTTAGTTATTATTTTAATATAAGCGGGTCATATGGGTGGAATCGAACAAAATTGGTTGTCAGTGAACTAATGTAATAAAAAAGTAAGTGTTCAATTGACAAAATTAAAAAATCGTTGTTATTTTATGACTTTTACCCTTGATAAAAATCATACATATCAAAGTACGAATGTTTTTAGATGATCTATAAAGTATAAAAACGTGTAAACGTATAAAACAAGAAGATTCTCTATATTTACACGTTATATAATATTGTGATAAATATTACATAACATCTACTTATTTGCAAGTACCTTTCACCGTGAGTCATCACAACCTCATAATACTAGTGACTAATGTTTTGGTATCACCATTGCATCGCGATGCACGTATGCTTGGCATTTTAATCTAAAATAATGTGTGATAAAGTTATTCCTCAAAATTCTCGCCATGCATAAAATCATTATCACGAAATACATGTAATAGAAAAAAATTACTCGTCAAAATTTTTATTACAAGGTACTCGTCGTCGCAACACGCGAATAAGCTGCTAGTATGTATTATGTAGTAAATCTTTCTGATTTAATTTGATTTACATATTTTCGGTAATAATGTTTTCTTGTTAAAACCATTTAAAACTTACCATGAGTTTGAAGCAACAAAAAGCTTTATTTTCGGTATACATACAATTGAGGAATTCCATATAAGATTAGACAACACAGATCAGTTTAAGGTCCAATATAATTCCCAGTTTTGCTTGACTTGCCCGATTTATCTGATAAAGCTCCTCTACTTGGGTCGATAATCGGCTGTACAGGAGCAGGAGCCGGAAGCGATCCCGCAAGATTACCGTCACTCGCGTTTATCTTGAACAGCTCAACACCGTTCAAAATTGCATCATAACGTTCTGGTTTCATGGCAGTGTTAGGATGTAGTGACAGCCACAGATCCTGTCGGGGTGCACCGGTAGCAAAAAAGACGACATAATCTTTATAAACTGGAACTTCACGCTTTGTCGCCCATGCATTCACATCCGCTTCAGTCTCGGCGGTTTGATTATTGATGAATATTTCAAATACCCGTTGGTTAGGTTTACTGATTTCGGGAGCAATTTCACAGAAATGTAGTCTCATTAAGTATGAAAACCCCGTGTCGACATCAAAATACCAACTTAAATTGTAACCCAAGTTGATTTCTGCCGTGGGACCCATTGACCTTGCGGTTTTATACACATCGACAGGTGCAACATAATCCGGCATACCCTCAGGATACTTGATTGTAATGTTTGGATCAGTAGCCACCGAAACCCCAACTGCAGCCCCAAATATATAAGGAGTATCACCACCCCACGGTCTATAAAGCCCGGTATCCCGGACGGAGAAATCGCCTGACCACCAACATTTAACCGATACACGTTTTCAAGAACTGTATAGTTGTTAATATCAAAAGCTGTGCTAGTACCAACAATCATAGTATTTCCATTGGAAGAATAAATATCGGGATGTGACACGATTTCAATACCATTAACAAACGCGTAAGAATCGGGGGTTCCCGGTGCAGGGGTAAACGTTAAGTTCACAGCCCCGGAATCCCCATTAATGGAATACTCTTTAGTAATGAAGTCGAAGTTCAGGTTATTGGCGGTTTCGAACGAGCTAAAGTTTTGCAAGAGTGTATATGGGCCCGAAACAACATTAAACACACCCTTTGAGGCGTTTAAATTAGCATAAGAAGCAGGATAGAAATAAAGACGAACGAATTTTCTACCGGCTCCTACGGGAAAACTATAAGTGAACTCATCTCGGAAAATACGTGCAGTCATGTAAGGAACAGTTGGAACTGACGGTTTCTGTGAAGCAGCATCGGATATTATCGAATTAGCCCCTGATGCAAATTTTGACCCTACATCCGATGTCCATTGTCGATTATCGTCATCTTTCAATTCACCATTTGCACCGCAGTTTAGTAAAATCTTATCGGCGGGGACGTAATTTGCAGCTAAAACAACATGAACCGTGAGTAGCAAATACGGCAAGTAATCCAACAGCTTATTATACCTATTGGGAATTCTCATTGTAACTTTCCCACAAGATGAAAACCTGAAACAAAACGCGGAAAAATATTATATTCCAATCGATTAAAAATCGAATCTTCTAAAAGTTGCACATAAAATCTTGACTAAAAATGATAGCTTCATAATAAATAACTTCAAAGTCTTGAAACACAATCAAGTCACAATCATTAAACTAAAACTTGATACTCACATAAGCAATTCAATCAAAAGTCAAAACTTTAAACTAAATACAATAAAAAACATGACAAAAACACAATCAAATCACAATCTTTACATAAACTCAATCCTAAAAATATAAACTTTATTTTTTTTTAAGTAACCATGATTTCGATATTTTAGCCGACTAATCCACGAGGTTTGAACATCCTAAACATCAATTCATAATCTTTATATAAACTCAATCCTAAAAAATGTTAACTTTATACAAACAAAAACTCAAAAAGTTCAAATCTTTAACTAAAATAACATGAAACAAATCACAAAAATGATAACAACACAATCTTTATAAAAATCCAATCCTAAAAAATGTAAACTTTATATACAAAAAAAAAAAAAAAAAAAAATCATTTTATTAATCCAATCCTAAAAATGTAAACTTTATACAAACTAAAACACCAAACCAATACTAAATTTATAAAAATCTTTAAAATTAACCAAAAAAATATAATCTTTACATGATAACCAAGATCTATAGCTAATGTTCAAAGTTTATTATTTTACATTAAATACAAACTTAATAAACTTATTAAATCTAAACAATATCAAACTTAATACTGATCTGAAATTGAATATATGAAAAAATGATATAAAAAAAAAAAAAAAAAAGTAGTACCTGATGAAAATGAAGTGGTTTGTGAGCGGTGAATGTGCGAATGTGCGATTTGAACATAACTTTATTGGGAAAGACCACATGTAGGAATAAAATCTTACTTTTATGGTACAAAATCTTTATTAAATTTTAAAATAATTATTTAAAATATTTTAAATAAATAAATATTTACTTAAATTATAATAATTTAAATAAATATTTAAATAAATATTTTAAAGAATTATTTTAAATAAATAAATATTTATTTAAATTATAATAAATTAATTAAATATTTATTTATTTAAAATATTTTAAATAAAAATTTTAAAGAATTAATAAATAAATATTTATTTATTTAAAATTTTAAAATAAATATTTAAAATATTTATTTAAATTATTATAATTTAAATAAATATTTATTTATTTAAATAAATAAATATTTATTTAAAATATTTAAAATATTTATTTAAATTAATATAATTTAAAAATATTTATTTAAATTATATATAATTTAAATAAATATTTATTTATTTAAAATATTTTAAATAAATATTTTAAAATATTTATTTAAATATTTAAAGTATTTATTTAAATTATTATAATTTAAATAAATATTTATTTAGTTAAAATATTTTAAATAAATATTTTAAAGAATTAATAAATATTTTGTACCATAAAGTAAGATTTTATTCCTTACAAGTGATCTTTCCTAATAAAGTTATGTTCAAATCGCACATCTCGACATTCACCGCTCAGACATTCAGATATAAAAGTCAAACAAGACATTGATAGTGATTGATTGCCAATGATTGAAATGCGATTTATGTCCGGACACGTCAACATTTTAGTTGAAATCGCATATCATGCACATGACCAATTCTGGAAGAGAGTTTATTTTGCACTCAAAGTGATCACTATGACCTTTGTCCATTTTGAATTACCCCTAAAAATATTGGGTTATTTTAGGGGAGAGAGAATTTAATAAGGTTAGTTGGCCGGTTTGTACACTTTTATTTATATGTTTTGTAAGAGCATGCACAATCATAACATTATAACACCAATAACACCGTCCGTCGCCCACGTCGACTTTTAACATTTAACATTAACATCCCCAAAAAACATCCACAACCATAACATCCCAATAACATCAATAACATTTCATATTTTCAATTTCAACCCCTAAACTAAAACAAACACTTCATTTATTAAAACACATATCACGTATAACATTTAAACACCAAGTACATTAAACGTTAAACACGAATTACATTAAAATTAAAGATACAACGACACCGACGAAAATAAAACTACTAAAACTTAAAAAATGAATCATCTCGAGTCTCAACCCTCGAGGCGTTTCGGAGAATTAAACTCCCATTAAAGTATCGACGCCCATTATGTCGAAATAGTTGTCTTGGAGGTCTTGAGCTTCCGTGCTTCTTGTTCACTGACGGCGTCTCTTCACGCACTCGCTTCTTCCATAATCTCCCTAACGTTTTCTTCATCTTGTTCCATTCACGGAGAAGCCTCATTTAACCTGGCTGGGTGGTTTTGAACATCCACCCGGACTATTCACAGTGGAGTTGGAACAATTGGGAGGTACATGATGTTTTCAAAACCCACCGGAAGATATTTTACGGTGGTGTAGAGTAAACTTGTGTTACGTATAGTTGGAAAGTCGGTTTACTGACAAGTGATTTGGAGTTCGAGAGTCGGTTTCGGCAACTTTTCCGGACTTGGGAATTCTTGAGAAAAATCTTTGCGAGACATTTTTGTGTGTGTAACTTGTGTGTGTTGTGTGTTCTAAACAACTACGGTAGAGTTGTATATATAAGCGAGTTGATTTGAGTTTGAATAAATCCACTCATATTTGATTTTTAAATTTCAAATTTGAATTTGAATTTATCCCGCTAAGAATTGACCAAGATAATTTAAATTTGAATTTGAATAGGATGAGGGGTGTAAGTGAAAATTTATTTGAAATTTTTAGGGGTGAAATGATTTTTAATAAAGGGATAACGCGTTAGCCTCGATAGCATGAGGACTAGCGGCGTTATAAAGTTGCACTTACAAGGGGATAACACCACTAGCAGGCGTTGTTTGGCCATTAACTTATTTGTTGGGCGTGATGGTTGGACATGCTCTAAGAACATGGGTGATGTAATCATTAACTATAGTATAGATGGAGGTGCTCAAGTAAATTACCAAATTAGCCTTATTTGGTTATATGGGAAAACCATCACCAAATTGCCTACCGGTAAAGTGTGTTGTTTCTTCGCAAGAGGTTAAGGGTTTAAAACTTGTTAAGCGTGTGTATTTGAGGTGGCTATAGAAGAGTTGGAAATGGTCTCGAGATTAGCTCGATAATGTCATGTACATCTGAGTCATAAAAAGCTTGTCTTATCTGGATAATTTGAAAAAAAGAGCTTCATCAGTTTGAATTGAGTCGAGACAACTCGTGAGCTACTAAAATTATATGAATCGGCTTAATATTTTTAGTATAATGGATTCTGAATTAAGTTCGAGTTTCTAAGTTCGAGTTTCCCAGTACTCTACTCTGAAACTTGCAGCCTTGCAGGCATCATCAAGCTTAGGTTAAATTCTTTAATTATCATTATTGTACAAATGACATGTATATGAAGCTTAACATATTCGAGCTTGATATGTCGATTTTTTTTATCAAGCTCGATCTTGAAAGATGAGATCCTATCGAGTTTCGAGACCAAGTCGTGGTGAGTCGAGCTATAGTGTGACAATACTCAACTCGACTTAGTTTGATTACATCCCTATTTCCTTTTAAAGTTTACACTAGTGAAGTCGATATACTCATGACATCGAGAACTTCAAGCTCAAGGTTTTATCTCAAAGCCTGCAGTTCAAGCTTTTATAGCTTATATATGTCTAATAATGTGGTTGTAATGCTAATTAGATTTATAAACCTAAATACAATTATAATAAATATGTAACCCAATAAAGCTTAACCTAATTAGTTCTATAATATTTTCGCAATTCTACTAAAAGCTACATTTCATGTAAATCTTCGAATAACAAAATCACTCATTCTAATTTATCCACAATATCAACCAAGTGCCTACTCATTTATTTTTATTAAAATTTCAAGTTTTGTACTTAAACTACCATGCAACACTTTTATGAAAATGTTACATCAAATATTTCTTTGTCTATAGAATCTCTAAATGTCTCTACTCAACTTAAATGTGAATATCTGAAATTAAATTCTTAACAGGAAAACACCAAAAGTCAAAATATAAATTCTGAAAACAATGGAAAACACTTGGATTCAATAAGACAATGATAATAAGAGCGGGGTGTCGTGGGTTCTGAATTCTCTACGTTTAGCCCCACGTGTCATCACCTCACACATCACCCAACACACTCACTTAAAATCTCCTCCAATCACAACTAACTCACTTCGTTTCATTCTACCACCCATCATCTTTTTTTTCTTTCCTTTTCATATTTTCCAAACACAATTAAATTCATTTCATACATTTAAAAAAACACCCCACGTTCTTTCCACTCATTTTCTCTTAAATCCTCACTAACCCAACCAAAATATCCCATCTTTTTCACAAACCCATAAAAAAAATCAATCTTTCACCAAATTTTATAAAAAAGATTCAGTCTTTATCACAAACCCATTTCCAAAATGCAGTTTTCTCATCTGGGTCACTTTTAAATCACCTTAAAATTCCAGATTTTATCACAAACCCATCTCAGAAATCCAGTTTTCTCATCTGGGTCACTTTTAAATTTTTATAAAATGGGTGTATGTATCAGCAAGAGCAAAAACACAGCAAGAAATGAAGTGGGTATATCTTACACACACTAAACTATGTCACCTTCTTTGTCCTCTAGTGTGTCGTTGCACTGGCGAAACCACAACCGGCGAAGCCACATGGTGTGGTGGCGAGGAGCAACATGAAGTGGCGAGTAGCCACGTAGGATTCGGCGAGGAACGAAATCATCGACACCCCTTGCTCTAAGGGGTCAATTTGAATAACGCGTCAAAAATGAAGGGGGAATATTTTGATGATCATTTTGTGGGCATTTTGCCGCGTAATATTCGGCCCATATTATTCATCACCGTTTCATTTTGTAATTCTATTTTGAACCTTATACTATTGTCTTGTTCCAATTATCTATACTACTTTATAACGTTTAGGTCTTCTAAATTAGAGACTTAAAATTCAGACTTTTTAACTTATTATGGAAAGAGTTTTCTAACAAAAATTAAGATAAGGAGCTCCGATCATGAGATGATATGTGTCACTTAACAAACTCAAAGTTCTCAACTTCTAACAAACTCCAAACCTAACTCCTACCACTAAAAATTAAGATAAAAATTTCGATTATAAAATGACGTATGTCGTTTCTCAATTAAAATTCATCTTTATTTTTAAATTAAAATATCTTTTATCTACTTATTTTTTATAATATAATTTCACCATATTTTCTAAAATTTTATGCTCTTTAATTTAACATCCATTTTGATATATTTTTATGAGTTTTAGTTTTTATATTTTAATGGGTTTATTTTATTTTAATTCAAATTTTACAACTTCAACCTTTATTTCATTTATTTCAATCAATATAATCTTGATTCACAAAATCATATACTTTTGGGGTAGTGTTTGTGCGTAAGAGATTGAGGTATTTCTATACGCGAATAATGATGTGCGGAAAACTACGGGAAAGTTACGGGAACCCAAACAAACACTTACAAACACATATATATTCGAAGTGTTGTGAAACGAATTCACTAAACGGGTAAGCAAACACATATAACTATACTTATCGCCGCCGCTGTGCCCGGGTACCTGGCTAGTAGTATATAAGAAGGCATTTGGCGTCACTTGTTAACATGCCGCTTAGTTATTTGTCTTCGTTTATCGAACACCTTATAGCTTCAGCTCCAGCTCTAGCTACAAACACATTTGCATTATTATCGTTTCTTTTTGAATCAAGTAAAAAAAAAGTGGTAAGTGTTCACGATAGGACTTTTACAGGAACAAAATGATCTAACAACGATGGATTAAGAGAACTAATATAGCATCGTGGTTGCAGTTATGAAAAATCATACGGTACTTTGAGACTCCTCACTTAACATATAATAGCTTCAACATTTCCCACTAAATCAAAAGTAAATGCTACAAATGTCTTTTTTCTTTCTTTCTTTTTTTTTTCTTCTTTTCGCAATTAGAATAGTAGCACTATTAGTTTCAAAGCCATTTTAATCAATTTGATTATGATTTTTGGACGTTTCAATCCACATAGTTTAAGTTTGCCGCCACATAAGCTAAACCAGATAAAACCCTTCTTTCCAGAAAGATTGACATGATCACTGTAGCGTTTGTTTGTATCAAACATGAATCATATTTGATACCTCGGATTTTCAAGCAATGTAGCTACAAGCTCTTGCAAACTAATCTGAGATGGTTATTTTCGATCCTATATTGCTAGCTAATGTAAAAAAAAAAAAAAAACCCGGCATATATGTCCAATATGTGAATGTGAACATAAAACGTCTCATGTATATCTATATGTCGTATTTATTCGGCAAATTTTTAAGAGTGTCTTGATAAAAATAATAGGTTTTGGTTTTATATCATACTTTTGGGTGTTAGGATGAAAAACTTGCAAGTGTAGGAGTTTCTATGTAATTGAAGCATAATATAAGGGTATAAATTATGGTATGAACTTTTCAAGCTATTGGCTGGCCGAAGTTTGGACTTTTGTTTAATGGATTTTGGACCACAAAAACTAAATATGTTTTTTAACAAACATTATTTTCAGTAATCTTAATATCTTTTGATTTAACGTGTCGTTTGAAATTTTTGTTTTTACTATATAAACTATCTATATTTATCGTACGTTTCCTAAAGTATGTCGACGTTGTCTAAGATAATATCTATCTTCTTATACTGAGCATTTTAGATTGACTAATTCATCATTAGTTATGTAAATAACTATATAAACTACATATAAAAACAGTCAAATTTTAAAAAGTGAAATATTAAAAGTTAAAAGTGAGAAAAAGTATGATGTAATTAATATTTTCTAAAATCATCTCATTATTTAAAAGTTCAAAACCAAATTAAAACAACCAACTAAAACACTTCTTAAAAGTCTGACAATAAAATTTTCGTAATGTACATTTTAAACAAACACAACATAATCCAAAATATAAAATAATAAAAACACACTAATTAGTGTTATTTTAAAACATCCTAAAACGAAAATACGTTATTACACACATTATACAAATTAATAAAACACACAAAGCCCATACAATTTATGAGTTAATGTTACATATAGTTTTGAAAATCGGACCGGACCAATGGGTTCAAAGGAACCGGTGTCGCCACCGGTTCGCTAACCAATAAAAGTCATCCGAAATGAACAGGAGAGGACCCGTTAAAGCCGTACAACCGATGAATCGGTCTCATCGAGATCTATTTCTCCGGTTAATCGTCACGAGGTACACCATGACAGCAGTGCAGAAAAACCAAAAGTGAAAAGTTGAAACTAAAAAGCGAAATGTTGAAAACATATAATTAAAAGGAAACTATTAATACATATCGAAAACCGGGTTGATCTCGACGCTTAAACCCGGTGGGTTGGCCGGTTTAATTTGACCTGTTTTTACCCAAGCCCGGGTTGACTTAGTTTAAATCGACCTGTTTTCGACCGAACGATTCAACGGTTGAACTACCGGTCGAACCGGGTTTCAAAACATTATTTTAATCCCAAATCTTTAAATTTTTATTATATTTTGTTTCTAACCCATAAACTTTTTTAAACGATCCATCATTATAAAATCTGCGTTCTTTGCTTGCTGGTCTTCGTCTGGTTTATAGTAAAAGTTAAATATCAAACCTGTTTGAGTCTCAACGATATCTCATATGTAAGAATGTTTTCTAATTAAATGGTTGTGGTTCAGTTATTCTTAAAACATTGTGAGAATGCTTTGTTGTGTAAATAGTGTGCGATGGTTAATCGTTTTAAAAAAAATGCTAAAAGTTAAATAAGATAAAGTTTAGTGATTTGATAATTTATCAAATATATGTGTTTAGATTTAGAGAGATTAAACATTAATATGAAATATATTACAATGACTAAAATGTTACTTTCTTGGTTCTCTATTAAATATAAAAGAAAATATTTACTTAAAAACTTTTAAAGTAAGAACTTTTAAATTACTAATCTACAACATCTCATTCTTTACTCATTCTGACTTTATACTTTAAATCTACTAAGCGAATACAAAGCAAAGACGAGTTTTATAATGACGATCGTTTAGTGATATTAAATAGTTTATGGGTTATAAACGAAAAATAATAAAAGTCTTATTGTACTTTTTAATAAAGGTGTTTTAATTGGTTGTGTTTAATTTGGTATATGTGCTTTTAATTGGTTGCACAATGTGAATAAATTATTGTCTTTTAGGTAATGTGGTGTTTTAAATAGAGTATTAATTACATTTATTTCTCTCATATTTGACTTTCAAAATTTTACTTTTCAAGATTTAATCATCGCTCTTTATATGTAGTATATATATAATTTCCTTCCGTAAGTACTTAGCGTTGAAAATTGGAACCAACAAAAATAGAATAAAATTTTGCAACTATAATTATTTGACTTTAAATTCCGTCTTTGTGTACAAACACTCACCTAGTATGTAGTAATTTGTATAGTTGATAACACAATGAATCATATGATATAAAAGAGAAGCTAAACAAATTTTAATATTTGAATTCGATACCATTTAAGTTTTCTTTGTCTACTATATATGATAATTGAATCATGATTATAACTTGATGTTAAGAGAAATGGTATCAAAGTGGTAGTCATCAAGGTGCCATATATAAGGGTGATGTCAATGTGACACAATCAATCAATAGGCAATATTGCCTTACATTGGTTGCATATAAATTTCTCTTCATATATATGATTTTATATATCCAGTGGTTGATATACCAATCAACGAAGATTAAATCAATATAGATTATTTGAAGTTATTTGATTGAGTAAACTAACAACAAAATACTAGTAGGTTTTATCTTGTTTGAATTTTTATGATAAGTTCAAACCCCATAAATTAGTCGGCAAAAAGTCATAAACCATGATTAAAAAGAAAAGAGGTTATTTGATTGAGCAAACTAACTACAAAAGTACACATAATAGCGGATGCATACATGCCAAAACCATAGAATGATAGAAATATGCGACATGTTAAATACAATAGTTCCATAGACCTAATCTTGTAATCTTTTGGCAAGGTTATGGAAATTTTGATAAAGACACCGAGTATGAAAACAAATTCACACCGCATTCGTTGTACTTATAGTAATAATATTTTATCTGATAACCCTTTACCAAAATAAAAAGAAAAAAAAATCACATGCTGCAGCACTTAAAGAAAAATCATTTCGGACCTCAATTCGGGGTTGGTTATCGGTACAAACTATGCGATTACTATGATACCGTTCCTTGAAGAAAGGAGACAAGGTGAGGTGACCTTCAATGTTAAGGTGGCGTTTGGTTGGAAAACATTTTCTTTTATTTCTTATTTCTTGTTTTGTAAGAAAAGGGAGGAGGTTTTATTTTCACAAAACAATGGAAAATTTAAAAACATGTTTAGTTTGAGAAAACATGTTTAAGTGTTGTTGTTTTTATCTCAATTCTCTATTCACATTTGTAATATTATAAAACATCTCTAAGACACAAAAACAAATATTATAAACTAACAAACTAAATTATAAAATAACTAAAAAAATCTAATATAAAAAATAAAGAATTAAAAAGTAAAATATAACATTAAATAACATGAAAAATCTTCAAAAAAGTAAAATATAACATCAAATAACATGAAAAAATCTTCAAGCGACTACAATTCGACATAAAGTAAAATTTCCTATTTCATCCGTTTTATACGTTTTATCCGTTTTTGTATGTTTTTATCTATTTTGTACGTTTTTATATGTTTTGAACATTTTTATACGTTTTATTAGAGGTGGCAAACGGGTCGGGTCGGGTTGGGTCGGTTTGGGTCATGGGTCATACATGTCCTATTTTAAAAATAGGTCTAACGGGTCATGGGTCGATAGTTTGGGTTTTAAATATTTAAAGTATTTATTTAAATTATTATAATTTAAATAAATATTTATTTAGTTAAAATATTTTAAATAAATATTTTAAAGAATTAATAAATATTTTGTACCATAAAGTAAGATTTTATTCGCTTACAAGTGATCTTTCCTAATAAAGTTATGTTCAAATCGCACATTCGCACATTCACCGCTCGCACATTCAGATATAAAAGTCAAACAAGACATTGATAGTGATCAGATTCATAACGATCGAATTGACTTATGTGTCTGACACGTGTCAACATTTTAAAGAAATCGCACATTCGCACATGACCAATTGGGAGAGAGTTTATTTTGCACTCAAAGTGATCACCACACCTTTTGTCCCATTTTAATTACCCCTAAAAATATTGGGTTATTTTTAGGGAGTGAGAGAGAATTTAATAAGGTTAGGCGGCGGTTTGTACACTTTTATTTATATGTTTTGAAGAGCATGCACAATCATAACATTATAACACCAATAACACCGCCCACGCCGCCACGCCGCCTTTAACATTTAACATTAACATCCCCAAAACATCCACAACCATAACATCCCAATAACATCAATAACATTTCATATTTTCAATTTCAACCCCTAAACTAAAACAAACACTTCATTTATTAAAACACATATCACGTGATAACATTTAAACACCAAGTACATTAAACGTTAAACACGTAATTACATTAAAATTAAAGATACAACGACACGACGAAATAAAACTACTAAAACTTAAAAAATGAATCATCTCGAGTCTCAACCCTCGAATCGGTTGCGGAGAATTAAACTCCCATTAAAGTATCGACGCCCATTATGTCGAAATAGTTGTCTTGGAGGTACCGAGCTTCCCGTGCTTGTTGTGTTCGCGTGAGCGCCTCTTCACGTGCTCGCCTTTCCATAATCTCCCTAACGTTTTTTCATCTTGTTCCATTCACGAGGAAGCCTCATTTAACTGGCTGGGTGGTTTTGAACATCCACCCGGACTGCTCACAGTGGAGTTGGAACAATTGGGAGGTACATGATGTTTTCAAAACCCACCGGAAAGATATTTTCTTCAGTGGTGTGAGAGTAAACTGTGTTCCGTATAGTTGGAAAGCGGTTTACTGACAAGTGATTCGAGTTCGAGAGTCGGTTTAAAGAACTTTTCCGACTTGGGAATTCGCCGAGAAAAATCTTTGCGAGACATTTTTGTGTGTGTAACTTTGTGTGTTGTAGTTCTAAACAACTACGGTAGAGTTGTATATATAAGCGAGTTGATTTGAGTTTGAATAAATCCCGCTCATATTTGATTTTTAAATTTCAAATTTGAATTTGAATTTATCCCGCTAAGAATTGACCAGTATAATTTAAATTTGAATTTGAATAGGATGAGGGGGTGTAAGTGAAAATTTATTTGAAATTTTTTAGGGGGTGAAATGATTTTTTTTAATAAAGGGATAACGCGCGTTAGCCCTGTAACGCCCAGGGACTAACGGCGTTATAAAGTTGCACTTACAAGGGGATAACACCACTAACGGGCGTTGTTTGGCCATTAACGCTGTTGGGGCGTGATGGTTGGACATGCTCTAAGAACATGGGTGATGTAATCATTAACTATAGTATAGATGGAGGTGCTCAAGTAAATTACCAAATTAGCCTTATTTGGTTATACGGGAAAACCATCACCAAATTGCCACCAGGTAAAGTGTGTTGTTTCTTCGCAAGAGGTTAAGGGTTTAAAACTTGTTAAGCGTGTGTGTATTTGAGGTGGCTATAGAAGAGTTGGAAATGGTCTCGAGATTAGCTCGATAATGTCATGTACATCCGAGTCATAAAAAGCTTGTCTTATCTGGATAATTTGAAAAAGAGCTTCATCGCTTGAATTGAGTCGAGACAACTCGTGAGCTACTAAAATTATATGAATCGCTTAATATTTTTAGTATAATGGATTCGAATTAAGTTCGAGTTTCTAAGTTCGAGTTTCCCAAAGACTCACTGAACTTGCGAGTTTGCAGGCATCATCAAGCTTAGGTTAAATTCTTTAATTATCATTATTGTACAAATGACATGTATATGAAGCTTAACATATTCGAGCTTGATATGTCGATTTTTTTTATCAAGCTCGATCTTGAAAGATGAGATCCTATCGAGTTTCGAGACCAAGTCGTAGCTGAGTCGAGCTATAGTGCTTGACAATACTCAACTCGACTTAGTTTGATTACATCCCTATTTCCTTTTTTAAAGTTTACACTAGTGAAGTCGATATACTCATGACATCGAGAACTTCAAGCTCAAGGTTTTATCTCAAAGCCTGCGAGTTCAAGCTTTTATAGCTTATATATGTCTAATAATGTGGTTGTAATGCTAATTAGATTTATAAACCTAAATACAATTATAATAAATATGTAACCCAATAAAGCTTAACCTAATTAGTTCTATAATATTTTCGCAATTCTACTAAAAGCTACATTTCATGTAAATCTTCGAATAACAAAATCACTCATTCTAATTTATCCACAATATCAACCAAGTGCCTACTCATTTATTTTTATTAAAATTTCAAGTTTTGTACTTAAACTACCATGCAACACTTTTATGAAAATGTTACATCAAATATTTCTTTGTCTATAGAATCTCTAAATGTCTCTACTCAACTTAAATGTGAATATCTGAAATTAAATTCTTAACAGGAAAACACCAAAAAAGTCAAAATATAAATTCTGAAAACAATGGAAAACACTTGGATTCCAATAAGACAATGATAATAAGAGCAAAGGTATCGCGGCCGCCTAATTTTCTATTTAGCCCCACGCGCCACATCACCTCCACATCACCCAACACACTCACTTAAAATACCCTCCAATCACAACTAACTCACTTCTTTTCATTCGCCCCACCCATCATCTTTTTTTTTTCTTTCCTTTTTCATATTTTCCAAACACAATTAAATTCATTTCATACATTTAAAAAACACCCCACGTTCTTTCCACTCATTTTCTCTTAAATCCTCACTAACCCAACCAAAATATCCCATCTTTTCACAAACCCATAAAAAATCAATCTTTCACCAAATTTTATAAAAGATTCAGTCTTTATCACAAACCCATTTCCAAATGCGGTTTATCATCTGGGTCACTTTAAATCACCTTAAAATTCCAGATTTATCACAAACCCATCTCGTAAATCCAGCTTTTCATCCGGGTCACTTTTAAATTTTTATAAAATGGGTGTATGTATCAAGAGCAAAAAACACAAGAAGAAATGAAGGGTATATCTTACACACACTAAACTATGTCACCTTCTTTGTCCTTCTAGTGTGTCGCCAGACCTGGCGAAACCACAACCGCGAAGCCACATGGTGTGGTGGCGAGGAGCAACATGAAGTGGCGAGTAGCACGCAGGATTCGGCGAGAACGAATCATCGACACCCTCGCTTCTAAGGGGTCAATTTGAATAACGCGTCACAAAATGAAGGGGAATATTTTGACAGATCATTTTGTGGGCATTTTGCCGCGTAATATTCGGCCCATATTATTCATCACCGCTTTCATTTTGTAATTCTATTTTTGAACCTTATACTATTGTCTTGTTCCAATTATCTATACTACTTTATAACGACGGTGCCTTCTAAAATTGGGGCTTAAAATTCGCACTTTTTACTGCTTATTATGGAAAGAGTTTTTCTAACCAAAATTAAGATATGAGCTCCAATCATGAGATGATATGTGTCACACTTAACAAACTCAAAGTTCTCAACTTCTAACAAACTCCAAACCTAACTCCTAACCACTAAAAATTAAGATAAAGAGCCCAATTATAAAACGACATGTTGTTTCTCAACTAAAAATTCATCTTTATTTTTAAATTAAAATATCTTTTATCTACTTATTTTTTTATAATATAATTTCACCATATTTTCTAAAATTTTATGCTCTTTAATTTAACATCCATTTTGATATATTTTTATGAGTTTTAGTTTTATATTTTTAATGGGTTTATTTTATTTTAATTCAAATTTTTACAACTTCAACCTTTATTTCATTTATTTCAATCAATATAATCTTGATTCACAAAATCATATACTTTTGGGGTAGTGTTTGACGTAAGAGATCATGAGGTATTTCTATACGCGAATAATGATGTCGGCGGAAAACTACGGAAAGTTACTGTAACCCAAACAAACACTTACAAACACATATATATTCAAGTGTCAGAAACGAATTCACTAAACGGGAAGCAAACACATATAACTATACTTATCGCCGTCTTGCGCGCCTGCACAGCTAGTAGTATATAAGAAGGCATTTGGCGTCACTTGTTAACATGCAAGCTTAGTTATTTGTCTTCGCTTATCGAACACCTTATAGCTTCACTCCGACTCTAGCTACAAACACATTTGCATTATTATCGCTTTTGAATCAAGTAAAAAAAGTGGTAAGTGTTCACGATAGGACTTTACAGGAACAAAATGATCTAACAACGATGGATTAAGAGAACTAATATAGCATCGTGGTTGCAGTTATGAAAATCATACGGTACTTTGAGACTCCTCACTTAACATATAATAGCTTCAACATTTCCCACTAAATCAAAAGTAAATGCTACAAATGTCTTTTTCTTTCTTTCTTTTTTTTTTCTTCTTTTCGCAATTAGAATAGTAGCACTATTAGTTTCAAAGCCATTTTTAATCAATTTGATTATGATTTTTTGGACGTTTCAATCCACATAGTTTAAGTTTGCCGCCACATAAGCTAAACCAGATAAAACCCTTCTTTCCAGAAAGATTGACATGATCACTGTAGCGTTTGTTTGTATCAAACATGAATCATATTTGATACCTCGGATTTTCAAGCAATGTAGCTACAAGCTCTTGCAAACTAATCTGAGATGGTTATTTTCGATCCTATATTGCTAGCTAATGTAAAAAAAAAAAAAAAAAACCCGCATATATGTCCAATATGTGAATGTGAACATAAAACGTCTCATGTATATCTATATGTCGTATTTATTCGGCAAATTTTAAGAGTGTCTTGATAAAATAATAGGTTTTGGTTTTATATCATACTTTTGGGTGTTAGGATGAAAAACTTGCAAGTGTAGGAGTTTCTATGTAATTGAAGCATAATATAAGGGTATAAATTATGGTATGAACTTTTCAAGCTATTGGCTGGCCGAAGTTTGGACTTTTGTTTAATGGATTTTGGACCACAAAACTAAATATGTTTTTAACAAACATTATTTTCAGTAATCTTAATATCTTTTGATTTAACGTGTCGTTTGAAATTTTGTTTTACTATATAAACTATCTATATTTATCGTACGTTTCCTAAAGTATGTCGACGTTGTCTAAGATAATATCTATCTTCTTATACTGAGCATTTTAGATTGACTAATTCATCATTAGTTATGTAAATAACTATATAAACTACATATAAAAGCAGTCAAATTTTAAAAAGTGAAATATTAAAAGTTAAAAGTGAGAAAAAAGTATGATGTAATTAATATTTTTCTAAAATCATCTCATTATTTAAAAGTTCAAAACCAAATTAAAACAACCAACTAAAACACTCCTTACTAAAAAGTACAATAAAATTTTCATAATATACATTTTAAACAAGTTTACAACATAATCCAAAATATAAAATAATAAAAAACACACTAATTAGTGTTATTTTAAAACATCCTAAAACGAAAAGATACGTTATTACACACATTATACAAATTAATAAAACACACAAAGCCCATACAATTTAACAGTTAATGTTATATAGTTTTGAAAATCGGATAGGACCAATGGGTTCAACAGGAACCGTGTCGCACCGGTTCGGCTAACCAATAAAAGTCATCGAAAATGAACCAGAGAGGACCCGTTAAACCAATACAAAATGATGAATCGTCTCATCGAGATCTATTTCTCAGTTAATCGTCACAGCAGACCGCCAGAAGAACGCTACGGCACCTTAAAGAAAAAAAGTGAAAAGTTGAAACTAAAAACGAAATGTTGAAAACATATAATTAAAAAGGAAACTATTAATACATATCGAAACCGGGTTGATCTCGACGCCTAAACGGTGGGTTGGCACTTTGTTTAATTTGACCTGTTTTACCCAAGCCGGGTTGACTTAGTTTAAATCGATTCGTTTTTCGATCGAACGATTCAACCGGTTGAACTACCTGGTCGAACCGGGTTTCAAAACATTATTTTAATCCCCAAATCTTTAAATTTTTATTATATTTTGTTTCTAACCCATAAACTTTTTTTAAACGATCTGTCGCTATAAAATCTGCGTTCTGCATCTTGCGGTCTTCGTCTGGTTATAGTAAAAGTTAAATATCAAACTGTTTGAGTCTCAACGATATCTCATATGTAAGAATGTTTTCTAATTAAATGGTTGTGGTTCAAGTTATTCTTAAAACATTGTGAGAATGCTTTGTTGTGTAAATAGTGTGCGATGGTTAATCGTTTTAAAAAAAAATGCTAAAAAGTTAAATAAGATAAAGTTTAGTGATTTGATAATTTATCAAATATATGTGTTTTAGATTTAGAGAGAGATTAAACATTAATATGAAATATATTACAATGACTAAAAATGTTACTTTCTTGGTTCTCTATTAAATATAAAAAGAAAAATATTTACTTAAAAACTTTTAAAGTAAGAACTTTTAAATTACTAATCTACAACATCTCTGTTCTTTACTCATTCTGACTTTATACTTTAAATCTACTAAACGAATACCGTGCAAAGCAACAGGATTTTATAATGACAGATCGTTTAGTGATATTAAATAGTTTATGGGTTATAAACGAAAAATAATAAAAGTCTTATTGTACTTTTTAATAAAAGGTGTTTTAATTGGTTGTGTTTAATTTGGTATATGTGCTTTTAATTGGTTGCACAATGTGAATAAATTATTGTACTTTTAGGTAATGTGGTGTTTTAAATAGAGTATTAATTACACTGTTTATTTCTCTCATATTTGACTTTCAAAATTTTACTTTTCAAGATTTAATCATACGCTCTTTATATGTAGTATATATATAATTTCCTTCCGTAAGTACTTAGCGTTGAAAATTGGAACCAACAAAAAATAGAATAAAATTTTGCAACTATAATTATTTGACGCTTTAAATTCCCGTCTTTGTGTACAAACACTCACCTAGTATGTAGTAATTTGTATAGTTGATAACACAATGAATCATATGATATAAAAGAGAAGCTAAACAAATTTTAATATTTGAATTCTGATACCATTTAAGTTTTCTTTGTCTACTATATATGATAATTGAATCATGATTATAACTTGATGTTAAGAGAAATGGTATCAAAGTGGTAGTCATCAAGGTGCCATATATAAGGGTGATGTCAATGTGACACAATCAATCAATAGGCAATATTGCCTTACATTGGTTGCATATAAATTTCTCTTCATATATATGATTTTACATATATCCAGTGGTTGATATACCAATCAACAGAAGATTAAATCAATATAGATTATTTGAAGTTATTTGATTGAGTAAACTAACAACAAAATACTAGTAGGTTTTATCTTGTTTGAATTTTTGCGGCGATAAGTTCAAACCCCATAAATTAGTCGGCAAAAAAGTCATAAACCATGATTAAAAAGAAAAGAGGTTATTTGATTGAGCAAACTAACTACAAAAGTACACATAATAGCGGATGCATACATGCCAAAACCATAGAATGATAGAAATATGCGACATGTTAAATACAATAGTTCCATAGACCTAATCTTGTAATCTTTTGGCAAGGTTATGGAAATTTTGATAAAGACACCGAGTATGAAAAACAAATTCACACTGCATTCGTTGTACTTATAGTAATAATATTTTATCGGAGTAACCCTTTTACCAAAATAAAAAAGAAAAAAAAAATCACACTGCAGGCACTTAAAGAAAAATCATTTCGGACCTCAATTCAGGGTTGGTTATCAGTACAAACTATGCAGTTACCATGATACTTCGTTCCTTGAAGAAAGGAGACAAGGTGAGGGTGACCTTCAATGTTAAGGTGGCGTTTAGTTGGAAAACATTTTCTTTTATTTCTTATTTCTTGTTTTGTAAGAAAAGGGAGGAGAGTTTTATTTTCACAAAACAATGGAAAATTTAAAAAACATGTTTAGTTTGAGAAAACATGTTTAAGTGTTGTTGTTTTTTATCTCAATTCTCTATTCACATTTGTAATATTATAAAAACATCTCTAAGACACAAAAACAAATATTATAAACTAACAAACTAAATTATAAAATAACTAAAAAAAATCTAATATAAAAAAATAAAGAATTAAAAAAGTAAAATATAACATTAAATAACATGAAAAAATCTTCAAAAAAAGTAAAATATAACATCAAATAACATGAAAAAATCTTCAAGCGACTACAATTCGACGTAAAAACATTACATTCGACATAAAGTAAAATTTCCTATTTCATCCGTTTTATACGTTTTATCCGTTTTTGTATGTTTTTATCTATTTTGTACGTTTTTATATGTTTTTGAACATTTTTATACGTTTTATTAGAGGTGGCAAACGGGTCGGGTCAGGTTGGGTCGGTTTGGGTCATGGGTCATACATGTCCTATTTTAAAAATAGGTCTAACGGGTCATGGGTCAGATAGTTTGGGTCGGGTCGACCTACTAAATTATAGTGTTTTCATCCATTTTTGTTACGTTTTCGTTTGTTTTTCCCTCTTTCTTCTGTTTTTTACGTTTTCGTGTGCTTTTTTATGTTTTCATCCGTTTTATTACGGTTTCGTCTGTTTGTTACGTTTTCGTCCACTTGTTACGTTTTCGTCGGTTTTTTTTTTTTTACATTTTCATCAGTTTTTTACTTGTTCGTCCATTTTCTTACGTTTTCTCCCCTTTTTTTACGTTCTTGTATGATTTTTAACGTTTTCGCCCATTTTTTACGTTTTCGTACGATTTTTAACGTTTTCTCGCCCGTTTTTTATGTTTTCATCTATTTTTTAACGTTTTCGTTCATTTTTTTACGTTTTCATCCATATTTTTACGTTTCATTATCTTATGTTTTTGCCTGTTTTATTATGTTTTCTTACGTAAGGAAACAGACTAAAACGTAAAACAATGGACGAAAACGAAAGGAAACTGTGACAAATCGTAATTTCAGGTCATTTTACAAACTTTGAAAATTTCACTATTCATCTCGGGAATTTACTATTCACCGATTACTATTCATCATTTTGAAGTCGGTTTGAGACTTTGAAAGGTTATTTCAAAATTTTACTATTCACAAAATACTATTCATTCTCGGATAAAAATCACTACTCATGATTCACTATTCATCATTTTCGTAAACTAGGTTTACGAGTATCAAATACGCGTAACCTGGAGGGTTAAGCTGCGTATTCATGGAACATCATTGAGAACATCACATATAGACTAGAGTTAGTCTACATATCATCAGTAACATCATCATCATCATATTAGTTCATGCATGGGTTTGCATATTTCATTAACATATATTTATTTATTAAATAAACGCAATCGCACGATCATTTATTTTGAATAATTGATCCGACACTTCCAACAATCTTCCAAATATATTTTATACTCATTTTAAGACTATAAAATTATATTATTAGTTTACCCGATATAAAATTTTGAATTTATTTTGTATTATATTGTATATATATATATATATATATATATATATATATATATATATATATATATATATATATATATATATATATATATATATATATATATATATATATATATATATATATATATATATATATTTACGGTTTTCATAAATTGAATTCGATAAATATTTATTCACTCAATACTTGCGAGAAATGCATTTTATAATTTTATGACATCGATATATTTTATTTGGTTCCGTTAAAATCGATTTCTAGCTAACGCTACACTTAATAACTAATTATATGTACCAAATATACATTATATGTGACAACTGGCAATTTAAGAAGTCTATTTTAGATAACCGCAATACGTTAAACTAAACCGAGTTTTGCCTTTATCACTATTTTTATAAACCATGACTTGATTTTATATCGTCTATTGGTTTTTATGATTTATTTCATTATTAAATGAGTTATCGTATGAGTTTTAACTCTATTTGGTAGGCACTATTCGATTCGGCACTAGAAAAGCCTAAAACGATAATTATTGTAACTTTTAGACCGTAACTCAAAAATTGACAAATAAATAGTCAAAACTCGTGGAAAAACGTAAATAACGATGTTAGAAAGTCGAATGAACGTTGTGGGACACTCGAGGGACAATATATGAGCTCGGGAATGGGTAAACGGGATAGTTTACGAAAATTGGCGACCACGGCCCCTCCTTTTTCACCATGGCCGGCCACCCCTCCCCCATATTTATTTATTTTTGAGTCCCTAGTGTCCTAGTATATATACCCTCTCATATCCTCATTCCACCCTTTCATTCTCTCACTAAAAACACACACAACACACCTTTTTCTCTCTACACCATCTCTCTAAAAACCCTAACCCTAAACCATCATATTGAGTCGATACACCCACACGAGGAATACCAAACACTAGGATTAAATGGTGAAACGAGACATTTTGGAAATAAAGAAACGGAATATATTGGGGGTAGATAACGTTGATTTTGAGGAATGTATATATTAAAGTTGGTCTACATTAATAGGTTGTCTTAAGTCGATAGTTGTTGTGCCGTGATTCTTGTTATCTTCGCTAGTGATTATTTGTGCGTTGATTGCTTGAGGTGAGTTTCATAGCCCCACTTTTATCTACGTTTTAACTTTATTGGGGTAAGAATCATACTCTTTGTTTTTGATTGTGAAAACTATTTGGATTTGCTTATGTGCTGATTTGTATAGATAGATGTCGCGGTAGTTGTTGCCTTAGACTAGGTTAGACCGTTGCCTAGCTAAGAAGAAACTTCTACCTCGACCTAGCCCGGGGTTGTCAACTGTTTCTAGAGGTTGCCACAGTCTTTGGACTAGAGTCGCGGGCCCGAGTAACCCACGAATGTGGGTTATGATTGGAGATCCGGGTAGGATCTGTGTGAAAGCAGTATTTATCTATCTTAGGTCTTGCATAGCAAATCAACTCTTACAGTCCACTATGATTTTGTTGAACATAAACCTATGAACTCACCAAACAGAAGTGACCTTTTAACATGATTTCTCGGTATTTGAGAGATGTTTGGAATCGTGATCGGTGGAAGCTTGGCAAGAAGGCGGGTTCAAGAATCATTTCGACTACGATAAACTATGGGGACCTATTTTATTAAATCATGTTTTGGGCCTAATATTTACACTTTTGGATTAAATGTTTGGAATAACTAAATTTGGGATTGGTTTTGAATGTTAAATGACCATCTTTTGTTATACTTGTGTGCGATACCAATCCAATAGTAACGCCCCGAAAACTTGATTAAGTCTTCCTTTGTACCGATATTTGGGGTGTTCTGATTGGTATCGAGCTCAAGGTTATAGAATTAGGTATTTTATAAACCCTAAACTATAACCACTTTTAAGAAAAATTGATCCTCGACCGACCTTGCCCGCTTGCCAAGTCAAGCTTCTTATTTGATTTTGGTACGAACTGTGATTTGAATTATGAGATGATATGTTAAGGGATATTGTGAACTGATTATGGAGACGTTATGATGATGAGATATGATTATTGATTTTGGAAATGAGATATGACTATTGGTTTTGGAAAATAAGATGTGATTATTGAGATGCTACGGTATATGATTTGAGTAAACGATATATTATGATTTTGGAATTTTGAACTCGATTGATTTGATATGGGATTATGTGATGAAACTGAACTTATGTGTTAATTAAAGGCATGTTTGAGTAATGCGGTACCTATGCTTTTAAAGCTTTCATTATGTGATATGTGTTTTGGTTAAGTTGATGCGCTTTTTAAAACTAGTTGTTTCGAACACTTATACCTACCCTATGCCATTGTCACAGACTATGCCTTCACTAGCTTTTGATGTGTCTGAGGAGGTCCTTGCAGTTGCTAGTTCACAAGCATTGACTCTCATGACGGTTGCGCAGGGTGATCCCTATGAGATTGCCCGTCACACTAGTTCATCATCATCGGATCACCCTAGCTCGTCTAGGCGGCTCACTTTACATCGGTCTTAGCGCGATGCAGACTCCTAGGCTTGCTTATTACCTTTGCCCGCATGTCCATGAGACCACCATCATCACTATCCGTTTAGCGACCCACTCTTACATCACCACCAACATCACCATATCTTAGGAGACCTAGATCTCCTAGTGTACCACCTCGGATTTACTGCACAAAGACTCCGACTCATGGACTCTCCTCTATGGATGAGGCGAGGAGGAGCATGAGGTCGAGGAGGAGTATGAGATTGAGGGGCGTATGTAGATGAGGATGAGGATTCTCGGGAGGATGATGAGGATATCCTGAAGGGGTACTCCTCCATTCAGAGTCCTGCGCATTCTCCGGGACCGGGTTCTCCTTTGCATGAGCACAGGTCCCTAGACAACCTTTAGACATCGACTCACCACCTTACTCACCTTATATAGGTAGCCCGTTGGGATCGAGATACCATCGGAGATTGTTTGAGCAGGAGTATGGTGAGGCAGATTACGATGTGGGAGAGGATTACATCGCAGGTACTAGGCTTAGTTAGTTGGCGGATCGATTGGTTGGAGTATCTAGGGCTAGTATAGAGGATCCGAGAGGCGATATGGGTACCGTAGTCGGGAGGACTCGGGTTTGCATGATGGTATTTGAGACTCCGAGGAGCGAGTTGGAGACACATTGAGAGGGTTCGACGACTCGTGATCTTGATAGAGCGATTTGGAGTAGGATTGGTGAGTTGGAGAGAGGTTGCGAGCTTAAGAGTGATCGTGACGCTCGGCGTGTTGAGCTAGCATCATTGTGGGAGAGGTTGGCGATGTTAGGAGGTCGTGTGAGTGGTATTCGTGAGCGTGGCTAGATAGTATTAGATTTATGGTTTTGTTCCATCTTGAAACTAAGTAGTACTTGGTTCGAGATGTAGACTTATCCTAGCTGTCTTATTGGTATCGTTATTAGGATCGTTTTTGATTTCTTCGTATCCTTCCATGTATTTCCACTTTTGAAACCTATGAGTTATGGTTATTGGAACGTACATCCTTAGTTATGACCCGATATTTGATTGTTTCGCTTTGGTATAGCGTTATCCCTGTTGGCCTTGATTATGTATTCAGGCGTTATTGGGTGACCCTTGGAACCCAACTCTATCTTTAGAACGTGAATTGTGAACTTATGAAACTGTTCTTCTTGCCTCCAGAATGGTGGCAACAAGACGAAACTCGCTTAGGAACAACCGAGTAGCTCCTGCTTTCATTGTTGTTGCCCACGGTCGTCGAGTCGTCGTCCAGGCCCGACCACACCACCTGTTGAGAACCCTAACACCGATAACCCGGTTGTAGAGAACTCGAATGTGAGCGACCGTCTTGAGAATGGTCTATTCCACAAAACCCTCCACAGTGAACCTAGCCCACATTGACCAGCTAGTGTCGCAGCGTGTCGCTGAATTGCTAGTTGAGGCTAATCTCTACAACACTTCTAGTGGAACCCCAATCTTGAATCAAACTCAAGGTTGTACCTACAAAGAGTTCCGATTATGTGGTCCCATTGAGTTTGGAGGAACCGAGGAGTGGTTTACGACTAGGTGGTTGGAGAAAAGCGAATCTGTGTTTCTTGTGAGTCTTTGTGAAGAGGATTGTAAGGTTAAGTATGCAACCTTCACCTTGAAGGGCGAGACACAGTGGAACAACTATCACGCATCGGTAGGAATTGATGTAGCTTATAGTATGACTTGGACTCGGTTTAAGGCTCTCCGATTAAGACTTCTTGTCCTAGGTATGAAGTTAAGAAGTTAGAGAGTGAGTTCGGAACCATAAGGTTAAAGTGCGACATGGCGACTTATACTCGTCGTTTCCAAGAGTTATCATTGCTTTGCCCTGAAATGGTTCGCACCGAAGAACTTAAGATTGAGAGGTATACTGATGGGTTGCCTTTGGCTACTCGAAATGATGTCATCGCTGCCAAGCTAGTTAATTTGCGTGAGGCAATTGTTGTGGCTCAGCGTTTGATGGACTCTTATGTACTGGAAGTAGGAGACAAGGGTAAGAGTGATAGGAGTGATAAGAGGAAGGGGAATGAAGTTGCTAAAGGGAATGGCAACAAACGGCAAGAGACAGCCAGGGTGTTCGCCATCGGAAATGGAGATAAGAAGGGTTATGAAGGTAGTAAGCCTGTGTGTGGTCGTTGTAATCGACACCACCATGGACCATGCCCGATTATATGTATGAAGTGCTCTAAGGTAGGACACATAGCCAAGGATCGAGGTCTCGATCCACTTCTGCTGACTCAAAGTGCACAAGGAACAGATGGAAGGCCTTGTCACTGTTTTGGATGTGGAAAGAAGGGACACTTTAAGAATGAGTGCCGAGGCCGTGGATGAGAGGAAATCCCGGTAATGTGGGAGGATTTGCTAACCGAGGTGTAGGAGGTAATGGCTTAAACACAAGCGTGAGGTTGTGGAAAACCGGAAACCATGGTGCTAGGAATCGTGAGAGACATGGGAACAACGCGTGTTTACGCTATTGGGAAGGAAGTGGTGAGGACCCTAATGTAGTTACAGTGCGTTCCTTCTCAATAATCGCTATGCTTCCATCTTGTTTGATACAGTGCGGATATGAGTTTCGTATCCACCGCTTTATGCCATTACTAGGAATCTCCCAAACACCTCTAGGGTTTAGCTACGATGTGGAATTAGCAAATGGGAATAGAGAAGATAGACACCGTAGTTCGAGGTTGTACCTTAAGTTTCCTAGACCGCTTGGTTTAGTATAGACCTATTGCTAGTTACCTTAGGAAGTTTTGGCGTCATTATCGGAATTGATTGGTTGTCGAAGAACAGTGCACACATCATCGTGATGAGAAGATTGTGCGTTTACCGTATGGCGGAAAAGTTACGAGCATACAAGGAGATCGAAGCGTTGTGGAAGTCCTTCCGGTTGAGCATCATCTCTTGTATTAAGGCCGAAGTACATCGATAGAGGAGGTTGTCTTTTCTTGGCTCGAATTTACGAAAGGAAGCGAGGAGAAAATGAAAGAAACCTTAACGATGTACTGTCATTAGAGAATTTTCGGATGTGTTTCCGACGATTCGCGAGGATTCCACACGTCGACAAGTGGAATTCAAATAGAGTTGATACCGGTGCGACACCCGTAGCTCGGGCACCTTATCGACTTGGTCCAAGAGAATTGGGAGGAGTTGTCTAAACAGTTGGCAGAGTTGTCAGAGAAGGGATTCATTCGACCAAGTTCGTTACCGTGGGGAGCACCAGTGTTGTTTGTGAAGAAGAAGGATGGATCGTTTCGGATATGTATCGATTATAGGGAATTGGATAAGTTAACAGTGAAGAACCGATATCCGTTACCTAGAATAGATGATCTATTCGACCAACTCCAAGGAGCTAGTGTCTTCTAAGATCGATTACGATCCGGTTATCACCGACTTAGAGTTCGAGAAGAGGATATCCCTAAGAGCTGCGTTTAGGACTCGTTATGGACACTATGAATTCCAAGTGATGTCGTTTGGTTTGACCAACGCCAACGGTTTTCATGGATCTCATGAACCGAGTGTACGCCATACCGGATAAGTTTGTGATAGTATTCATAGGCGACATCTTGATATACTCTAAGAGTAGTGAGGAGCACGAAGAGCATTTAAGGCTCATTTTAGGATTCTTTGAGAGAGAAATTTGTATGCCAAATTCTCTAAGTGTGAATTTTGGATTCCGTCCGGCAATTCTTAGGTCATTTGATAGATAGTCAAGGTGTTCATGTTGACCCAACTAAGATTAAGGCCATTAAGGAATGGGCTCCTAAGAACCCATCAATCAAGCGACAGTTCTAGGGTTGGCGAGGCTATTATAGGAGATTCATTGAGGATTTTCCAAGATAGCTAAGCCGCTAACCAAACTAACACGAAGGATGTTAAGTATGAATGGGGAGAAAAGGAAGAAGAAGCATTCCAACTTCGAAGGAGAAGTTGTGTAGTGCGCCCATCTAGCTTGCACTGAAGAAGCGAAGATTTTGTCGTGTACTACGACGCTTCGCATAAAGGCTTAGTCTTGTTTTGATGCAACGTGATAAAGTGATTGCTTATGCATCCCGAAAACTTAGAACATGAGAAAACTACACCACCCATGACCTTGAGTTAGGTCTTTGTAGTGTTTGCTCTTAGGATTTGGAGACATTACCGTATGGAACCAAGTGTGTAGTATTTACCGACCATAAGAGTTTGAAGCATATCTTAGATCGAAGGCCGAACATGAGACAACGTCGTTGGTTGGAATTGCTTAGTGATTACTGTTGTGAGATTCGTTATCACCTGGTAAGGCTAATGTTGTGGCCGATGCACTTAGTCGTAAAGAGGACATTCCACCCTACTCGTTAGATCCTTAGGAATGACTATTGTTTCGCCTTACCGTCTCAAATTTTAGCCGCCAAGCGGAGGCATTGACGGAAGAGAACCGTCCTTATGAGAATCTTCATGGAATGGTAGAAAGTGAAAATGGCTTCTTGAAGCGTTCCGACGGGACATTATGCTTCAAAGACAGAAGCTGGATACCATTTTATGGTGGAATCCGTGAGTTGATTATGCACGAGTCGCATAAATCAAAATACTCTATTCATCCCAGAGCCGATAAGATATATCAGGATCTTAAGAAACTTTATTGGTGGCCTAATATGAAAGCCGATATAGCTCGAGATGTCGGTTGGTGCGACTTGTTCTAAAGTTAAGGCCGAGCATCGAAACCATCGGGACTTTTAGTTCAACCCGAACTCCGGAATGGAAATGGGGCGAATAACCATGGACTTTATCACTAAATTACCGAGAACAGTTAGTGGCAATGACGCTTATCGGGTAATAGTTGATCGTTTAACTAAGTCTCGCTCACTTAGTCGTTAGTGAAACCGATAGCCTTGATAAACTTGCTCAATTGTATCTTAAGGAGGTGGTATCGCGTCATGGAGTACCGACATCTATCATTTCCGATAGGGATAGTCGTTTTACATCCCACTTTTGGAGATCATTGCAGATGACATTAGGAGCAATTTGGATATGAGTCACGCTTACCATCCATAGACCGATGGTCAAAGCGAGAGAACCATTCGGACTTTAGAAGACATGCTTAGAGCATGTGTTATTGATTCGGCAAAGGCCGGAGATACACCTCCTTTGGCGAATTCTCTTACAACAATAGCTATCACTCTAGCATTAAGGCCGCCCCATTTGAGGCAATTGATGGCGAAAATGTCGTTCTCTGTTTGTTGGGCTGAAGTTGGCAGAGTCAACTTACGTGTCCCGAACTTGTCCTAGAAACCACCGAGAAGATAGTACAGTTCAGAATCGGTTGCAAACCGCTCGTGATAGACAAAAGAGTTATGCCGATAAGAGGCGTAAACCTTTAGAATTTCAGGTTGGAGATCGTGTTATGTTGAAAGTTTCTCTTTGGAAAGGAGTGATTCGTTTTGGAAAGAGTGGAAAACTCAATCCCGATATATTGGTCCCTTTCCAATCTCGGAAAGAATCGGACCCGGCATACACTTTGTAGCTACCATCGGAACTGAGTAGTGTACTTAATGTCTTTCATATTAGTAATCTTAAGAAATGTCTTTCGGAGGAAAACATAGTGGTGCCTTTAAGAGATATTCGTATTTATGAGAAGTTGAATTGTGTTGAGGTACCGATTGAGATTATGGATCGTGAGATTAAGAGGCTGAAGAATAGCCGTATTCCGATTATTAAGGTTCGTTGGAACTCCCGGCATGGACCGGAGTTCACTTGGGAACGTCAGGACGTTTTCCGTAGGAAGTATCCTAAACTTTTCATGACATCAAGCAACTCGGAGTGAAACCCGGGACGGGTTTCTTCTGAGGCTGGGAGGCTATGACAACTGGCAATTTAGGAAGTCTATTTTAGGTAACCGCATTACGTTAAACTAAACCGAGTTTTGCCTTTATTACTATTTTTATAAAGCATGACTTGATTTTATATCGTCTATTGGTTTTTATGATTTATTTCATTATTAAATGAGTTATCGTATGAGTTTTAACTCTATTTGGTAGGCACTATTCGATTCGGCACTAGAAAAGCCAAAAACGAGAATTATTGTAACTTTTAGACCGTAACTCGAAAATTGACAAATAAATAGTCAAAACTCTTGGAAAAACATAAATAATGATGTTTGAAAGTCGAATGAACGTTTTGGGACACTCGAGGGACAATATATGAGCTCGGGAATTGGTAAACGGGATAGTTTACGAAAATTGGCGACCACAACCCCTCCTTTTTCACCATGGCCGGCCACCCCTCCCCCATATTTATTTATTTTTGAGTCCCTAGTGTCCTAGTATATATACCCTCTCATATCCTCATTCCACCCGTTCATTCTATCACTAAAAACACACACAACACACCTTTCTCTCTCTACACCATCTCTCTAAAAACCCTAACCCTAAACCACCTTTGGCCGCCACCACTGTTCCGGCCACCACTACCCACCACCGGCGCGTGACCATCCACCTCCACCACCATCTTGAAGCTCTCTTGCTCCTCTTTCCAACCATATATTACACGCTCTATTTGGACCTCCATAACACCTTCAAATCTTCGAATCAAGATTCGTACTATTAGGGTTTCAAGTGGGTTTTGCAATTGGTGCTTAAATAAGGTAAATGGAACAAGATTTGAGCTTGTTTGAGGTATTAGAAGCCATGAATTGACATCTAGGGTTTCAACCTAATGATGAAATTTAGGGCTTTTGGGTGGAACATGAAATTAAGTCTAATTAGTGACTAAATAAACAAGTAATTAGTGTTTGGTAAATGTGTGGTGTATCAATTTGATGGGTTTATGCATTTTAGGTTTAGTTTCATATTTTTGGTTAAGATAGATGATGGGTTTGTGTTTGGTGATTGATTGAAGCTTGAATAATTGGATTTGGATGTTGTGGAATTGATTTGGTTGTGTTTGGTTGGAGTTGGAATGGTGTACGAGCCACCATGACCACGATGGTCATGGCTTGGATGTCGTACGAGACCCACATGGGCCTTGGGTCCGGGTCGGGTCGATTTGGTAGCTTGTTGGTTGATGTAGTTGAGGTTTGGATGAGACGCGTAGAGCCGAAAAGCTTCTAGAGCTTGTTTGGTTCACGTGGTCTTAACCGCGACCGTGTCATGACCATTTGGGTCATAACATTGGTTTTGAGTATTTTTGGTTGATTGATTGGTTGGCGAGATTGTTTTGAGTTGGTTTGGGATTGAATTGCGTTATTATGACTTTTAAATTTGGACTTGATATATATATTGTTGACTTTGAGCTACGTCGGCGTTACTTTGACTTTTTAGTCAATAGTTGACTCCGACAAAGCCGTAACATGGACTTTAGTATAATTTGGACTATTGATTGATTAAAAAGCCGAGAAGTTATGACTCGTGCTTGTGGACTCGAAACGAATAACGATATGAGATTAGTATTGGAATTTTGACGAAATATATATTTATACATGAAAATGCTAATAGAACTATGATATGTAAATAATAATTGGGCTTTTGTACAAAAAATATCGATAACAAGACTTATCTTGTTATTTACTATTTTTAAACGGAAACTAATGACTAAATTGGGAATGTTTTGTAATAAATAAGTAAATAATGTTTCGAGTACACGTTCATCAATAAATGTCAATTGTGGACATTTAATACTAGTTAACTATTTATTTACTTACGTTGTGTGCATGGGTTAAGTTACGGATAACCTAGCATTAATAGTGTTGATCCACGTGGGTAGCGGACTTATTAGGTTGACGAATCTAATAAGAGCCCGCTAGGTATGTTGGGTAACCTTATTAATGGGTGAATTATCCTTATGACTCTTTAGGATACGATTGATTTATGGGATAATAAGCGACACGAATAAATAAATGAGTTTATCGAATTGACGAATTCGATAAGGTCTACTATTTATTCCGAAACTTATTAAACTATGGAGCTTATCGCTTAGACGTCTCATTGTGTCGCATTGAGTCCCATATTGTGTTGAATGGAGTTGCATAACATATTGGTTGTTTGAGTGCATTCATAGCATCATATTGAGTCGATACACCCACACGAGGAATACCAAACACTAGGATTAAATGGTGAAACGAGACATTTTGGAAATAAAGAAACGGAATATATTGGGGGTAGATAACGTTGATTTTGAGGAATGTATATATTAAAGTTGGTCTACATTAATAGGTTGTCCCGAGTCGATAGTTGTTGTGCCGTGATTACTGTTATCTTCTGCTAGTGATTATTTGTGCGTTGATTGCTTGAGGTGAGTTTCATAGCCCCACTTTTATCTACGTTTTTAACTTTATTGGGGTGAGAATTATGCTACTGTTTTTGGACTGTGAAAACTATTTGGATTTGCTTATGTGCTTGACTGTATAGATAGATGTGCGGTAGTTGTTGCCTTAGACTAGGTTAGACCGTTGCCTAGCTAAGAAGAAACTTCTACCTCGACCTAGCCCGGGGTTGGCAACTGTTCTAGAGGTTGCCACAACAGTGCTGGACTAGAGTCGCGGGGGCCCGAGTAATCCCTGAATGTGGGTTATGATTGGAGATCCGGGTAGGATCAGTGTGTGAAACGGTATTTATCTATCTTAGGTCTTGCATAGCAAATCAACTCTTACAGGTCCACTATGATTTTGTTGAACATAAACCTATGAACTCACCAGCGTAAGCTGACCTTTTAGCATGATTTCTCAGGTATTTAAGAGATGTTTGGAATACGTGATCGGTGGAAGCTTGGCAAGAAGGCGGGGTTCAAGGATCATTTGTGACTCTGATAAACTATGGGGACCTATTTTATTAAATCATGTTTTGGGCCTAATATTTACACTTTTGGATTAAATGTTTGGAATAACTAAATTTGGGATTGGTTTTGAATGTTAAATGACCATATTTTTGCTATACTTGTGTGCGATACCAATCCAATAGTAACGCCCCGAAAACTTGATTAAGTCTTCCATTGTCTTAGAGATTTGGGGTGTTACATTATACATAACTTAAAATGCATTTAATCATCCAAAATACACCTCATCCCCCCCCCCCAATACCCTTGCCGACCACACTCCTTCCCTAGTCATCATTTTATAAAAAAATATCTTGATCAAATGGACACATCTATAATACTTAAAGCTTATCCCCCTTAATTTAATGTGCAAGGGGGGTTGTGCACAACCAAAAGTACGGTACATACATGTCTATGCATACCGAGTTGAGCCCCTTAATTTAATGTGCAAGAGGGTTTGTGCACAAAATCATGTACGGTACAACATATGCATTGCACAACTATTGATTCAATTGAATGTACTCTTTCATCTAGGAATGTGAAAGACGTATAGTGGCATGCGAATGGTTTAGAATTGATTAGGCATGAGAATATGAAGTGTTCCTTTAATACATAGCATTCTTATATTCAAATGTATTTAATATTCTCCTTTCATATCCTTTAGAAAGGTTACATACATAGTGTATAAATAGACCACTTTGATCAATTTGGGTGAAGACCACATAATCATATGGTCTAAAAGAATGAATACACATGGGGAAGTTAAGGACGTCGATTAAGGACGGGGGAAGCAGTTTGATGTATGTGTCATTTTGAGCAGTTTTATGTATGTGTCAGTTTGATGGTATTTGAATTAATAAGAGTCTATGTATGTGTCATTTTGAAATGGTATAAGATTGTTGCAATATTGCCTTATGTGGTAACTTTGCCACTATGTTCTTTTGCTTTCATTTATAAAACTAGGATTTTACATTATTTGGTAGAATAATCATGTAGCTATAATATACTTGGAATTTAGCCACCAAGATTTACATGGTCTGCACCTACAAAGAAGGATATGTACCACAGACTACACCTTTCGGGTTACTGACCCAACACAACCACTCACAACCCCGACATTGATTAGAAATTCACGATGAAAAAAGGCGCTGAGAGGTTTGTGGTATCTGCATCAAGAGAAACATATCATTCTTTGGGAATTGAAACTGTCCAATTTACTGATAAATCACCAATGTGAAGCCGATTTTGTGTTAGTGCAGGACATTCGCTTCTGGATTGGCTAATCCATTCATTGGCATATAAATTATATGTCCGTGAGTAATCTTTGAGCCACATGGAGTGTGTTCTGAATGACAGGTTTTTTAGGTTTCAATAATAAGTGGAAAGTTCGTATAATATAACTGAATTCATTAGGCTTTTTTTTCCCTTGCCTGCTGCAACATGTATGAACATCCTCACACGGGAGGATAATGGTAGCAGTACATCTTAATGCTAAAGCCGCAAAATAGGGGCAAAGCAATTCTAAGCTTCAAAAACTCCAAAAAAAGCACTAAAACAAAAGTGAGCGGCAAACAAACACAGAAGCAAAACACCTAAACACGAGCCAAACAAGAGAACAAAAAACAGCCAACCTCCAAAGCTTCATGTGGTTCACCCGTAGACGTTATGAAGTCCTTGGATTAGCATCTTAGTGACCAGTACATAAATTCCTGTGCCAAATTTAGTAACACCTCAGCTTCTGTAATGTAGAAGCTTGCAGAGATGGAAGTTAAGGACGTCGATTAAGGACGGGGTGAAGCAGTTTGATGTAATCGATAGGGGTGATGTTGTGATTTTGCCTGCTTTTGGGGTTGCACTTGACGCGATGGTGACTTTGGACAAGAAACAAGTTAAAATAGCTGATACGACATGCCCTTTGGTATCTAGGGTATTTCTATCACTATATCTTACTTCACCTTATGCGAAATTTACATACTATTATATATTTTATGTTTGGGATAAAGGTGTGGACTTACGTTGACAAGCACATGAAAGGGGTTTATACTTCTATACTTCATAGTAAAATATGCTCATGAAGAGACCATGGAAACATCGTCTTTTGTAGGAAAGTACGTGATTGTGAATAACATGGATGAGGAGGTGTGCAATTGGTTTCCTTAAAATTGTACTCAACGTTTATTTCATTCATCCACCATCTTAAATTTCCAGGATGATTAGTAGAGAGGACTATGATGCGTAAATATGGAGTAGAAAATAGCACCGAACACTTTATGAGCTTCAACACTATCTGTGAAGCCACCCAAGTAAATACTTCTCATGCTTTGATATGCACCTTCCTATACACCTTCGTATATTTTAATGGATTTTAAAAATGGTTCCAAGGGTTTATGAGCCAAATTTTGAGATATACATTAATGCATTTGCTATTACTTTTCTCAAGTAATTTCTTAGTTTTTTATGTCCATATTACAAGGAATAATACATTAAATATGATAAAGATACATAGTACCAACCATTTAGTTATAAAATATTAGACACAATCGGTGCATCATTGCACACCAATAATAACTACGTAAAGGTTAGACCCCTTAATTTAATGTGCAAGAGTCCATACAATATAAATGGGTTGGAGTTTCACAATAGGACCGATCAGGTAGTGGGAGGAAGTATTTAAAGGTTAAAAGAAAGCAAGAGGTGGAAGGTGATAAAAAAGGTGACGTGTTTGAATTTTAATTGGTTAACGTGTTTGATTTACTTTAAATACAAAACTTATGATAACATCAATTGCAATACCTTACATTTAACTACTTGCATACAATATTACGTAAAAAACACGTATATATTCAACCCTTAACCGATGGGTGCAACGCACGGGTTGATAAATTTTATACGGCTAAAGTTTATATTACTTATAAAATGTGCTTCGAAGATTATTCTTTACTATTATGCAATTTTGAGAACACGTTGGATTACACGTACATGACAAAAAAAAACATTATTAATGTGTACTAAAATCATAATATTTGTCTTCGAGCTAAGTTTTGTTAAATGGCAACAAATCATACATTTGTCTTTCATTTTAGATGATCGTACGTGTTTTCTCTAACAACTCAAAATTTGCCATTGAAGAGTGCGAATAGTTATATAATTCCAAATAACAAAAGTCACAAATAAATAAGCAACAAAACACTTATGTAACTTACTCAAATTAAAATACTACATATGAAAAGACTATGTTAATAAAAACTTTTAATGAAAAGAAAATAATATAAATACAAAAGTAATTATAACATTATTAGGCATCTAAATATAGATTCCACTAAAATAATATAAACTAAAGTAATAATAACATTATTAGCCATCTAAATAATAAATACAATGCAACTTCTCTAATAGGTATCTAAATACCATCATATACAACATTACGGATAAAAACATCACCCCTCAACCACTAGACCGTGCATCGCACGGGTTAAGGGTAGCCTCGTATACAAAATGGCTAGATATTTTCAATATACAAGTGATTCATTAATAAAAAAAACATACACTACACATATTAGAAGGTGAAAAACAACTAGAAATCCTCTCATCATCCTTGTGATGATCGACCAAGCAAGATCAGGAAGAGAAAACCATAAATTTTTCAAGGTTCAAGTGTTAAACAAGTCTTAGTGATAATCTAGTTAGGGTTTTGAAATAAAAACCTCAAGATTATTAAGTATACTTTGCTCAAAAACTCTTCAATCACTCAAGTAAGCTTCAACTAATTTTTCCTACTCTTATAAACTCTTACTTGATGTATTTTTATGATCTAGTATGAAAAACATGCAAGAATTCCATGATCCATACCACTTTTATTTGAATTTTACTACATATAATGAGTTTTAATCATCCTATAATTATTCCCATGAGACTTATCATTGTTGATGAAGTTTAGGAACCCATGACACCGTAAGAAGGTGTATGGTAGGTTTAGAATAGCTTTGGTGTTTATTGGAAGGGTTTAGAACATGTATTACACTAGAAAAATCATTTTCGACAACTTAAGATTGAGGTCTGATCGTTTTTACAAAATCTGGAAATTTCGACAGGTCATGGAATATTTTGGTTTATACTTTCAGAAAATATACTTTAAAACTAAACCGTGGTCGCTTGAGCGGGTTAAAACGGGTTTATAACGAAGAAGTTACGCTATTTTCAAGTTTAACGACGAAAACTATTTTACGAAAATATACTTGCTGTCAAGGGTTTTCAAAGGTCAAAACGAGTTGTAAACCTAAACTAGAAGAGTCGACTTATCAAAAATATATTAATACATACTATCACGATTCCGAGGATATATAGAAAGTAGAAAACGGACCTATAACGCTAAAGATATACATATTTGAAATACGACGATCACAACTATTTTCTTCAGCACTAACACTTAAATATTTTTCTAAGTGTCAAAAAGGTTGTCGCGAATGACCATGTTTGGAGCCGTTTTTCTCATCAATGGAGTCAGTTTTGGGAAAATTATATCTTCAAGTAAAAGTTAGTTCACCTGGCTTATTTTCCAAAATGTCCAGCCGTTTGTTAAACGGATTTATAACGAGTAACTTATGACCTCTCCAACATTCACGAAAACTGCCCAGAATCTGCATTTTTAGCCCGACTACCTCACTTCACCATCATTTTTATCTAGGATCTAGACTCGTATGGATAAAAGTTCAGTGTTACGACTTTTAGATAATGTTACAAGATTTCTAAAACCATTGAGTTTTTTTTCCTAACACTCGATATTCACTATTTTATGACTAGCTTTTCGAGGCCACTTAGCCACTTTCACGAATTATCAAAGTACATTATTTTGCGACGAAAAACTATATTTTCTTGATTTATCACTTAACGACTATCGTGGGATGTTGTTTCAATATATATAAGCGTAAAGTATTTTATAACTTGACAAGATGTCATAAACATATATTTCGACGATAAACTTTCTTTTCAAATACACAAGTGGTATGGATATCATATGAGTTTGCATGCACAACATTACATCATGACTTATATTAGATCATATCATTCATAATAGGTTGCAGTTAGAGATTGCGCCTCATTTCAGTGTATCCACTTTTGCCATCATAATCATTGTATCAAGTGAGTTTTCATAGCCCCGTTGTTGGGTTTTTAGTTCCTTGGATCAAGAATTATTCTAAGTGTTGGAACCGCGGACAGTGTTGATGAAACCACGGACAGAGGAATGGATCCACTGCTGAAGACAAACCGCGGCTAGTAGTATTGTGTAACCATGGATAATGTAATGTAACCACTGCTAGTTTTGTATAGTCGGTTTAGTATTCTGTATTAGATAAATATGGAAAAGATATGTATCTTGTAGGTTACGTATTGTATTATGTAAAGGACTCCTTAGTCTATAAAAGGAGGTCATAGGGTAGATTAGATATACGTATGTTTTATATCTAAGGTCGATACACTTCAAGGTTGTAAAACCCTAATACTGGTTAGTGTATTCATATTAATAATAATATTGAGGTGTTGAATGTTTTTTGTTCTTCTTCTTAAGATTAAGTATTAAATTCCGCGTGATACTTAATAAGTCTTTGTTTAAGTCAGTTTCTATATTAGATCGTTTGCTCAACTGGGATCAACACCCGTCTTTCAAGTTTATACATTATTTCAAACCTACGGGAGAGAATACATTGCACATCATTTTTATTACGATACCAAGTATATCAAATTCATTACATTGCTTAAGTTACCTCATTGCCAATTGAATGTCCCCATATCATAATCATGAACCGTTAATTACGGGTAAGCGAGGGTGAGTGAATAGATCTATTGAGGTGACTTCTCCATCCGGGTTGGTGGATTCCAACCGGTCAAACAGATGCATTTCATTTAATATCATAATTTGAGTTGTTTGGCAAAACACTGTTGAAGCGAACATCATGATCGATCTAGCTTGTGTCATGTGCTTATAGCAATTGTAACATTTTTATGTGGCATATTTGTCATACATGACCTATACTTGTGGTAGTCGATAAAACATTTTCATAAACTCTATGACCTCACTCAACCTTTGTGTTGACACTTTTAGCAATGTATTTTCAGGTATATAAGGCATATACTTCATGGCATGCATAAGGACTTATCATAGAGTCGCGGTGAAGACGCGTCTCACATGAGTTTTATGCCCTTTAAAACATCGTTTGGATTGTAGCAAACTTATTTCCGCACATGTTGATTTTCATTTGGGACCTATCTTTTGTAAACTCTGAATGTTTTATTATATCAAACGATGTGTTTTCAAAGCGGCATTTTAGGTCGTTCAATATAATCAGAATCGTGATGTTATGGCATTCATCCCCAGAATTCCATTCCATTGCAAAACAGTATTTTGGGGTGTGATGAAACGGCCTAAAACGTAAAGAACGGATAAAAGCGTAAAAAGGCAAAAGCGTAAAAAAAGGATGAAAACGTAAAAAAGACGAAAACATAAAAATTGAGACGAAAACGTAAAAAACAGACGAAAGCGTATAAAAACGGTCGAAAATGTAAAAAAGCAGACGAAAACGTAAAAAATCGGACGAAAACGTAAAAACTGACTAAAAAGTAGCAAAATAGAAGAATACGTAAAAAAACAGACGAAAACGTAAAAAAACGGACGAAGACGTAAAAAAAAGACATAAACATAAAAAAAGGGGTCAAAACGTAAAAAAAAAAAACCCGGAAGCATACGTAAATAATGGAGAAAACATTAAAATCGATTAAAACGGACGAAAACGTAAAAAAAATGGACGAAAACGTAAAAAGTCAAACAAAATCATAAAAAGTAGACGAAAACATAAAAAAAATAGACGAAAACGTAAAAAATCAACGAAAACGGACGACAACATAAGGAAACGGATGAAAACGTAAAAAATGGACAAAAACGTAAAAAAATCAGACGAAAACGTAAAAAACAGACAAAAACGTAAAAATGGACGAAAACGTAAAAAATCGGACGAAAACGTAAAAAAACATACGAAAAGTTAAAAGAACGGACAAAAACGGCAATAAACAGACGAAAACGTAAAAAATCGGACGAATACGTAAAAAAACAGATGAAAACGGAAAACATACGGACAAAAACGTATACAAACGTATAAAAACAATTAAAAACGACGAAACGTATAAAAATAGACAAAAACGGATTATGGGTATTTCAAGACAAATTTGATATTGATAATACTGAAAGAAAATTTAAAAAATTGGATATTGATATACTTAAAGACAAATTTCGAAAAAATTGGATACATAGCGTGCTCACATAGACTGATCAACACACTAGTATATGAGGAATCACAATGGATATGGGTATTGGTATAGAGTGGAATGGTAATGGAGGGTATGAAGAAACCACCCACACACATAGTATATGAGGAAACCTTCATTTTAGGTATCCTCATTCCATTGTGGTGGGCCCCATAACCAACCAAACAACATTAATAACTTTTAAAATCATAGATCCATACCTATACACTCCAACCAAACGGGCCTTAGTGCAATGATAGACTCACAAATTTCAAAAAAGTATTTGCTAATATGGTTCTCAACTGGCTCATATCTTAAAGTCAATGGATCTTAATCGAACTTGCATGTAAACATTCTAGGCAATAACAAAGCATATTCTGTATGTGGTAGAAGATTCCTTAAAGCTCATTACTGCAAGCACCGCAATGAGTTGAGATACCATATGTCTGAACGTACAAACCAATTGGTGAAGGTGACTCCGGTGGTTCATTGTTTGTTGGGACATGGTAGCACAAACTATGTCCATTTTAAAATCGCAGCCACCACAATAATATTTACCGGACTCCCCCAAATCAAAATTCTTTAAAATAGGCGTCACATATTTAGCCATCTTAAATTTTTTTTTGATAAGAATGTGGTAACTGGTATATATTCAGCCTTTCAATGGTAGTGTCATCTATTAAAAGGAGCAGTGAATTTTTGCTGGTGTTTTATAAATTGGAGAGTATAGTTAAGTTTGACGCATCATCTTGATCTCTTTGAATAAGTGATTAAGATATCAAAATTCTCCGAAGCTGGGCTATACATTAATTCATTCCTTGCGTAAAATTTTCATCCATTTGATGTTATATGTTAGGTGAGCCAAGCGCCTGTCGTTATAGAAGCAAATTGACACTAGACTTTGCTCCTATTGACTGCATTTTATGTTATTACTAATTACTTAAATTACAAATAACATAACTTCATTGTTATAAGGTTTGCATCGGGTTGGAAAAGTGTGTTTCAACTCAGCCAATGTGCGAGAGTTAAGTTCCCAGATGCCTAATTTTTTTTCCCTTTGTTTTCTTTCCAATTTCAACTTATCAAAAGTAATTTTTGCAACAAAAATTTCCAGCAATTTTAACTCTCTTCCGTGTTCATAAACGTTAAAAACATTGCGGACTGTAAAACGTCTTCCTATGAATTATTTGACGCAGCTACTATGCGCCCTACTAAAAACACACACACTTACTTTTACTATGTCATCACAAGCAAAAACTCTAAAAATAGAATGTTATTTGAGATTTTACTATACTATCGCGAGTAAGCTGGACTAAGCAGTAAATATAGATACCAACACATATAGTTAACAGTTTTCTTTTCTTTTTGGTAACCACGGTTTCTGACATTTTGGTTGACTAATTCACGAGGTTTGAACCCACCGTCATAAATATTAAAGCCGGGTAAAGCCCTTTTTTTTCAGGACGTTGGCATGGCCACTTCAGGTTGTTTGCATTTAGCAGGAAAGGAATTGAACCTGAGACCTCACACATTTTAGTGGTATTAGTCGCAAGGCTTTTGCCACTAAGCCACCCCTAAGTGGTTAAATACAGTTAACAATCCGTCAACAAATTGTGAGATGTATAGGAAAACCTAATAAGTTCCGTGTTCAGCTAACCAAACATATATTTAGAAAAACACACCAATTTGTTTAACTGAAAATATGTACGGTTCAACAGTTCTGCTGTACGTTGGTTATCTTTTTCCTGGAACATACTAAAGCCAAAGTATCGCAATCCTAACAAGTAACAAATACACGATCCATTATGTTAATCTTACGCTTTGTTTATAAAAAATCTAATACACCCGGTTCGGAATGACAACTGATTGGGAGGCCTAAACTCATGCCTATTTTGAGCTTAAAGCTCAGCTAATTGGTTTATGATTAAGTATGTTCCTTTGTTGCTCCTAGTTTCCATGAGATTTTCAAGAAGTAAGTGAACTTTTATATTGGATATATAAAAAATTGTAAAAACGGCAAGAAAAAAAGAAAGAAAGAAAGAAAGAAAAAAAGACATGAGCTTATAAAAGAAACTTATCAATCCTAAATTTAACTGTGAATACTATTTCATACGTTGATTGTTAATGTACTCTAAACAAGATTATATAATGATAGTATTATTACCCATGGAAGAAAAAAAGAATCAATAATCAGGTCTAAAAGGTAGTTTAGTGATCGATGCTACCTGATATATTGATTAGGCGACACAAACGTCTCATTGTATCTCACTATTTCAGACAAACACATGTTGGTGATAGGCCACCGTTCTTTTCCGTTTTCTATCCCTTTGCAAGGCTTGTTTTTTTTCACCTTATTCCTTTTCAGATTTACGTTATAAAGCCTTGCGTTGCCGTTGTAACAACTGTACATCAACATTCCATTGCTCGTCAAATGCAGTGGGTTCATCATCATGTATTGCAAATCACCATAATCTCCCCGATAAGTTTCCATCTTCTTCCAATTTCCTTCTTCATTAATCTTCCAAAGTTCGATTAAATTTGTGTTATGACTAAAACTCTTAACATTATACATAATGAAAACATGAATGCAGCCTTTTCTAACCATGAGAGTAAGACGTGAGTTTTTAATTTGACTATGACTCAAAGTGGGAGTACCTTTAATCACTGTGAGCGTTTTAGTCTTGGTATCAAACCTTATAACTGAATATTTTCCATTATAATCTAAAAAATAGATATTCTCATTCAAACAAGTAACATTAGACAATCGACTTATTTTCAAGTCGGATGTATCTTGAAAGGCGATCGTTTTCCATGAGTCTGATTTCAACGAGTATATTTGAACATCATTATTGCTTATTACATTTACAAGCTTGTAGTCATCTCCGCAAGAGCTATAAAACATTCCTAATGCTGAAATCCTAGATTTGGGTTTTGACAATTTCTTATACTCACTCGTCAGAGGATTCCATAGAATCAAATCATAGTCATAATCTTTACGATAATTATCATAGCGTAAACATACCAGTCCATGAAAAGATGTTAGAAACCTAATATGTGAAATTCCTTTAGTCATGGCCGGTGGTCTAAAGGATCGTCTAGGAGTAAAACCGTTATCAGGTGCTTCACAATTGATGATGCCCAACGTAGAATCACGAGATAAGACAAGAAATTTGTCGTGGTTTTGATGGTAATCTATATGGCGATTGTGCATCAATCTGAACGTCTTGGACGATAGGAACGAGCGTAATTCCGTGGAAACACACATGAAACGTGCTACAGATTTTATTGGAAGCCATGGTAGAATGTGTTGCAAGAATACGTCGTGTGGAATGAATATCGCCATTGCTTCGATTATTGTTCTACTTTAGCTACCAATATTATGCGAGAGAAGAATAGATTTTTGTTTATTTATAAGGTAAATATTACTCGAATAAGAATAAAAGACACGTATCTTACGATTTTAAAATATAACTAGAATTAAAATTAAGTTATGGGAAGTGATGATAAAAATGGAATATAATCATGTATCTTAATTAGAGTATATCTTTTTTTTCTTGGGGGACAAGTTAATCAGAATATGAGTTTGTCTCACGGTTTAGATAATAAATAAAAACTATGAATTTATTATCGTTTTATGTTAGGTAGATACTAGTTATTTACATACAACATAAACATTAATGGGGATGTGAAAATTGAGAAAGTGAAATAAGTTAAATGACATACTAACATAAAGTTTATTATGAAATATTACAGATAGCTTTACGATTTCCATCATCGTTGATTTTCAATAAACAATTCCTTAATTTTATGCAATGTTGATAGTAATTTGATATTGAGCAAGATTGTAATTGCAATTGTGAACACACTTGTCATTCCAGTTTTCATTCAAATTTTAGGACGGGGAAACATCACTACAACAATCGTATGGACGGGCGAGGAGACTTTCGCCAGGGACGAGATGTCCCCGGCGAAAGTCGCTAAACGACAAAAAGAAAGCTGACGTGACACATGAATACGCAGACCTGTTAAAGAAAATTCAACTAACACTTTCGCCGGGGACGTGTCCCCGGGGAAATCTGATGACTATTTAGTATACTTTGACTACCCGGTCAAAATTAACGATATTTTCGCCGGGACATGTCCCGGAAAAGTAACTTTCACTTTGACGGAAATTTGACCGAGTCAATAGCATGTTAATTGTTCCGCTAAAACTTTCCTGGGGATATGTCCCGGCAAAATGGTATTTACAAAATACGCTTAATTATATGTTAAAATACACAACTTTTAATACACAACTAAAACCCGATTAAATGTTAAAAATATGAACTTAATTATATTGTGGTTCATGTTGTTTCATCTGCTTGTGATACAAACGATTTGATCATGTTTGCTTAAGACTTTTTGAACAGTGTGTCTAGTTATAGTGCTATTACACCATTTCCCGACATCATTTCATTCTCCTTTTAGTTAAACATACGTATTATTCCAACAACAACAACAACAACATCAACAACAACTACAACAACTACAAAAACAACAGCAACAACAACAACTACAAGAACAACAACTACTACTACTACTATATACGAAGATTTTCCATGTCACCTAACAGCTCACGAAGTAATGCATCCGACTGACATGCGTGGTCGTCAGGAATCCTTGCCATTTCAAGTCTTGCCTCCAGCATCCTTACTCTTGTCTCTAGCACCTGTTTTTCTGATTCTAGCAAGTTTATCCTAAGATCTTTGGCATTGCAGCTCGAGCACTCTGTTGGTGCAGATCCAGAACCTTGAGATGTTGAACAAGAAGAGATTGTTCTTAAGTACTCGTCAAATTCACTCTTTCACATAAAATATCCGCACCCATTATCTTCTTTTCTTGGCTGTTACATAATAAGAAAATTATAAGAGATTACAACCCAATTATTTGTATATTTACATAAATAAGAAATGTATGATTGTTCACCTTCGACAGAGGACATGCATAATATTGTCGTCCAGATGAATATTCTCTATGTGATGTTCTTAATCTTATATTTCCTGCTCCACAAGAACACATAAAACGATTAAATGGCTCCATCTCAGGTTTTGAAATTTGTGTGAAGATAAGAGGTTGTGAGGTTGAGTGGTTTTGAGGATAAGAGGTTGTGAAATTCGTGTGAAGATAAAAGGACTATATAATGTGTTTGTCAGGTTGGTGGGAAGTTTTGGCGCCATTTATTTGGTGGGAATTTTTTGCGCCTTTTTTTTGTGGGAAGTTTTGGCGCCAGTATTTTTGGAGGGAAGTTGAGACCAGTATACATGATATGTATACCATAGCACCTATACTCGGTCGTTTAACATGATACGTATACCATAGCACCTATACTTGGTCGTTTAACATGATACGTATACCATAGCACCTATACTCGGTCGTTTAACATGATATGTATACCATAGCACCTATACTCGGTCGTTTAACATGTTACGTATACCATAGCACCTATACTCGGTCGTATAAAATGATACGTATACCATAGCACCTATACTCGGTCGTTTAACATGTTACGTATACCATAGCACCTATACTTGGTCGTTTAACATGTTACGTATACCATAGCACCTATACTCGATCGTTTAACATGATACGTATACCATAGCACCTATACTCGGTCGTTTAACATGATACGTATACCATAGCACCTACACTCGGTCATTTTACATGATACGTATACCATAGCACCTATACTCGGTCGTTTAACATGATACGTATACCATAGCACCTATACTTGTTCGTTTAACATGTTACGTATACCATAGCACCTATACTCGGTCGTTTAACATGATACGTATACCATAGCACCTATACTTGGTCGTTTAACTTGTTACGTATACCATAACACCTATACTCGGTCGTTTAACATGATATGTATACCATAATACTCGGTCGTTTAACATGATACGTATACCATAGCACCTATACTTGGTCGTTTAACATGTTACGTGTACCATAGCACCTATACTCGGTCGTTTAACATGATACGTATACCATAGCACCTATACTCGGTCGTTTAACATGTTACGTATACTATAGCACCTATACTCGGTCGTTTAACATGATACATATACCATAGCACCTATCATCGGTCGTTTAACATGATACGTATACCATAGCACCTATACTCGGTCGTTTAACATGATACGTATACCATAGCACCTATACTTGGTCGTTTAACATGTTACGTATACCATAGCACCTATACTCGGTCGTTTAACATGATATGTATACCATAGCACCGTATCGCCGTGTCCGTGCAACCTAGGTTTAAAGGAATTAAATTAATTTTATAATTTTTAGGTTAAATTTAAACTGATTTATTATTAATTTTAAGGGAAAATTAGTTAAATAGACCGCGCGCCCTGAGGCTTATCAGTTTATGGACCACGCCCTTTTAAAATTTGAAAATAGACCGGTTGCCCACCGATTTTCTTGGACCCAACCAGGGGCTGCCATGTGTCCGACAACTTATGAAACAAGTACGTATTTTGAAGGTATATGTCATGTATTGTAACGTATTGTTTTTTGGGCAACTTGTATTGTTATTTGGGCATCTTTATGTTTTTTGGGCAACTTGTATTTATACACGAGGATAGTTTTGTCATTTCACATTAAAAAAAAAAAAAATCAAACGGCCACACAAAACACAGATTCACACAGTCACACACCTCTTGTCCTCCACATAAACCATCACAACTAACACCACTACAACCACCCAACAACCCGACGCCACCACCATCGGGCCACACCTCCACACACGCCACCACCATCCGGCGGCACCACCACACAACTGAACCTTCTTGCGCGTGGGGCTGTCCTTGTTACATGTAATTCAAATCACCTGAAGAAATATTTTGTTATTATCTACGTAAGTGTCAAAAAGGACTCTCTCAAAATTGCTCGTATCCAAACACAATCTTTTATTATTATCTACTTAATGTGTTTTATCTTCGATTTAATCTGTAATTTTAGTTAAATTTGCATTTGTGGTTGTTCCCTTGATGAAAGTCAAAATTAGGGTTATCACCCCTAAATCGAAAATCAGGTTTTGTAAATTTCTTAATTTGATGCTATTATGTTCTGCTAAAAAATATGTGAATCAGGCTCGGTATTGATTATTCTATCTAAATTATTATATCTTCTTTTATACTCTAGATTCAGGCTCGGTATTGATTATTGTATATTATATCTTCTTTTATACTCTAGATATATTTAGGAGGAATGGTGTTCTGAATGTGTGACATTGATTTGCAAATGGAGCAACTATAGCTTGTTAGGACTTATTTTCTATGATATTTAAGGTATTGTTTGAATTGATTTTCTCTAGCATACAAGTACTTCTAACCTTTAAGCTTTTATATCTTATCTTAAGCTTTTCAAGTAGCTGTTGAAGTTTATATCTACTATTTTCAGTCTAAAAGGGCCGTTTAGACGTACTTTTTATATGTCCGCAGCACTTGGTGTATGAAACGTTGTATGTCAACGTATTTACTATTTCCTATGTTTTTTAATCCCATTATACATCTTGGTTTAATCTGGGGAACTAGTAGTTGTTTCCAATAAATAATGTGGCAACTAACTGTTGTACGTAGGGCAACTTCTTTTCCCTATTGACTACTTTTATAAACCAAGGAGTCCTTCTAGTTGTTACAATTCGTATTCTATAATCAACTAATAACTACCAACTAGTGACTATGCATACTTGAAATTAACAGATTTACCATTCAACACTAGTACAATTTAACTAGCAGTTGTAAGTTTAATACTAGCAGCACTAAACCAGTATATGTCTATTCAGGCCCAGAATAGTAAGAGCAACACCTACACAAGGGCACTAGAATGGTATCAGCAGCACCTACACACGAGCAGCACAAACACGGCCATACACAACAGTATTAACGACTGGCATCATTTCGTTGATGTGTTCTATCACAAGCAGTGGTTAAAATAGCTAGCAGTAGTAACCAAATTACTGGCAGTTGTAAGTATACAACCAATTCAGTTTTACTAGCGGTAGTAAAAATAAGTATAGCGGTAGTAAAAATGACTAGCAGTTGTAAGTATACAACCACTTTAGTTTTACTAGCGGTAGTAAAAATAACTATAGCGGTAGTAAAAATAACTAGTAGTTGTAAGTATACAACCAATTCATTTTATAATTTGAGATTTAATTTAAGTAATCGTGCATAAAAGCAGTGTAGCATTTTTTTACGCTTAGAAATGTCGCATATACCTCAAAATAGTCAACTCAAATGAATGTAACTCTACACATATGATAACATGATGCCGTTATGTGCTTACGTCTAACTGAAGACGTCGTCGTTTTTAGAATAAGTTGATGCTCACAGCACATTGATTGTGTAATAGGTCCGCCATATTACCATGGCTTACTAAAATATACCATTTTGTAATATTTTACAGACCAAATTTGAAAAGCTTGTATCTTGGGTGCGCGAATCAATGAACCAACCCAACAACCACATATAATGATCATAATAACACGCCCTCGTTCTGACTATCAATTGGAAATCAACAACCCTCATCCAAAGCCTCGTGTCGAGAATTTAAAAAACCAACAAAATTTCCTTGAAAACCATGTCGTTTCGAGCTAATGTTATCACCAGTATGAGAGATTATATTAGCAACATGCCAGATACAGTGATCGGTAACATTTTGAATCGGTTGCCAATAAAAGAAGCGGTGAGCAAATCTCTATTTTATCTACAAACTAGAGGTTTAAGTGGACCTTGCTCATCGAAGTCATAATTGATGAGGATTTCTTTTATTATTTAACATATAAGTTTGATGGGAGGCATGTTACTAGACTTTTAAATCAGCTTACGGGTCCCATAAAAAAGTTTGTCTTCTCTGTAGATCCCAAACCGTTGTCTGGAATGGAAGACTTGAATTATGAAGAGATTCGTGATTGGCTTATGTTTTTGGCACTGCAAGGAATTGAGGACCTAACAATTAGAAACTGGTATGGACAACCAGTTACATTGCCAACCCAACTTTACGGGCGTATTGAATTGAAACATCTTGAAATTCATTGTTGTGATTTTCCTAGTTTGGTGTTTTTCATTACTTTTCCAAATTTATTGAGCTTAGAGTTGTGTTTAGTAAAATTTCTAACCGGTACAGTTTGGGATTTAATTGTTGGTTGTCCCTTACTTGAGTCTCTTAGATTGGATGTTGAGAGTACAAACGGGATGAAACTATAGAATCTTGCAAGTCTTAGGAATTTGAAGAAGTTACATTTTGTCATTCGGTATTTCGAATGCTGTCACGACAATCATAGCATCCAATATCTTTCACCTGACAAGACTTCCATCTCTTGAGACCCTTACATTGGATTTTGACTATTGCACGGTAAGACCGTTTGAGATTTGCACTTCTAATTTTACAATGTTAAATATATGTGCAACCAGAACGACATTTAATCTTTGAAACTAACCCAAAAGTCTACTGTTGTAGTTGATGCGTGATGGTAATTCCATGATGAATGTCCTTTGCCGTTGTATCCCTCATTAATCGAATCTAAAAGGAGTTGATTTTGGCGAGATCATTATCGTGTCACTCATCGTCCAAATGATTCGCGGATCTCCAAACTTGAAAATGCCGGAAACCGAGTAAGTGTAATACTTTATTACTTTATTTCATACGTATCAAATAAACATCAAGTAAAGCGCCATGTTTTGTATCTCAATACTATTTGATTTTCCAGCTGCACACACGCTTAGTGTTTTACCTTTGGAACAACGTTCATTAGATTTAGACACAACCACATTCAGCCATGGGCAGATTCAGACTGTGATTTTTCGATCCTTTCCTAGATCACAGAATGAATTACACATAATAAAGTTTATACTTGCTTGTTCCACGTCGTTAAAGAAAATGTATATCGGGCGGCGATTTGATGGACGATGGTTATGATAATATCAAGAAGAATTGGGAGTTCGCTAGGAAGTCGTTGAAACTCCCCGATCTTTCGTCTGACCGTTGTAAAATTGTTCTAGTGGTTGTAGTTTTATGTATGGTTTAAATACCCAGTGTCAATTAAATTTGTGTAAAGAAAGTTTGGTGTGTCTGTTTATCAAGGGGTTATATAATATGTAACCATTAAACTTATAATTATGTAGTAATCGTAATATGTAGTAGGTTGTCGTCTGTATGAAACGTTGTATGCCAACGTATTTAGTATTTCCTCTGTTGCCACTATCCATTTTTATTTCATCTCGCTAACTAGCAGTTGTTTCCAAATATCAGTTTGGCAACCAACTGTTGTACGTAGGGTAACTTCTATCACTAGCAGTTGTTATAATAACTAGTAGTTGTGCGTATAATAGCAACAATTGTAAGTATACAACCTATTCAGTTTACTAGCGATAGTCGTATAACTAGCGATAGTAAAATTAACTAGCAGCTTGTAAGTATACAACCAATTCATTTTATAATTACGGATATTTAATTTAAGTAATCAAGCATAAAAGCATTGTACCATTTTTTGACGTTTAGAAATATCGCGTAAACCTCAAAATAATCAACTCACTCTACACATCTAATAACATGAAGCGTTATGTGCTTACGTCAAAGTGAAGATGTTGATGTTTTTACAATGGGTACTACTATGTACACCAAAAAGGTAAATCTAAACCTCTAAACCCCGGTAGTTGTGCTACTTTTCTTTTCTCGGATTTTGCAGATGTAATTAAGTGGGACTTTAATTGGTCAAAGGCTAAAGCTATTTGGCACCGCATGATAAGTATTTTCGTCTTTCCTTTCATTACCTTGTATTTTTTTATAAGTTCTATACACTAATATTATCAACAATTTATTTCTGTTGCATGTTTAACGTTTTCATTTTTTAATTTCACAAGAAGCTTATATTAAAATAATAATCAACCAATTGGGGGCATATACTCTTTAAATATGATCTCGTAAACAAAATAAAATAAATAATAATAACAAAATTAGATGAAATAAATAAATAAATAAGTAAACAAGGTAATATTTGTTTTGTGTTACTCTTTATAACAATTTTGTGGTATTTTTAAAATCCATGACCTAACAAAAATTATGTAACATTTTTTTAATCTAACTAGTTATAATAAGTCGACATTTCCATTTCATCAGTGTTCACTTGAATAGTATGTTTGAAAACAAATATTAATGTTAACAAATTAAATTCACATTAATTACTCGACTTCCCAGTTACCAATTTTATATTTGAGAAGAGATAAATCTAATTAATAGCTATGGTTTATAAAACACCAATAAGTTATGGTCTATAAAAGACCTACATATATTATTAATACACGAATACTCTGAATAGTATTAGCGATTACAACCTTGAAGTGTATCGACTCTAAATATGACGAAAAGTTATATCAAACTCTAGCCTAGGACCTCCTTTTATAGGCTAAGGAGTCATTTACAATATCTGATATGTACTCTGAGGATAATTATACTTAGCATACTTATCTAATCTGAGTACAAAACATCATACCCAAGAAATTCTACAATGTTACATATTAAACCGACACAAGCTTATAGCGTTGAAAACTACATTAGCAGTGGTTTGCTCTTTATTTTATCCCGCGCCCGCAAGCTCGTCATTTGTTACCTTTACCTCAATCTATCCAACCCGATCGCCAGATTGGTAGACGACACTTGCCGGAAGCGAGTGCAATCAACAGAGGACTGAGACCATAATTTTCACCGTGTTGTTTGCCTCTCTTTACACATTCTATCACTCCTTCGACCCAATACCCATTATATACTTCCTTCTTCCGCTCGGGAGAGCGAGATTAAATAGCGCTGAATTTGAACATCCCAAATGGCTAATGAGAGTCTAATCGGTTTAAACTCCCACCTTTAGTACGCCATATGGTCTGGGCATGCTTCCACAAACTTCAAAGGACATGGGTTTTGGGTGAAGGAATGTTGTTAATGGTCGCGGGAATGGGTTATTAGTCGTCATTTTCGCCATTTGAGATACGACTAATTGTTATTAGTAGTCATTTAAGAACATGTTTCAGTTGTCGCAACATGTGCTTTGCGTTTATGTTTTTGTTTTGGGGGGTAAAGGTTTAGGCTATGTATGAGCTTTTTGGAAACGACCGTGCGTGGGCAACGGGTTGCTGTTGACAGACGGATGTATTCTTTTTGTACTGTGTACCATTGTGATCTTTTTCTTATTAACATCTTCAACTTCTCTTTGGTGTTTCTAAAATTTGTCTGTCGAACTATTTTTGTTGGTGGAGGGATGGTTGTTTTTGTTTTTTTTAATGTGCTTTACCTTTATTTACCTCGTGTATTAATAGCGAGGATTTTACTGTTCTTGCACGCGGTATCATTAATTTTCATTTACTATTTTGTGGGTAGGCACATGCCTAGCCTCCTACCTTGGGCATCTATTTTTCCTGCTGGATTTTTCATAAAATGTTTAGGGAAGGAACGTGAATATTTACTTGCAGAGTTTCTCTCCTTTTTTGGTATTTGGATAAGCCTTATCCGTAATTACAAACAGTTTGAATTTATCGCTTTATTATTCTTTTTTGTACTGAAAGTTTGCTATGTCTGTATATACTTTTTTTTTGGTAAAATGTAGCTTCCACAACTGTTGTTGGCTTTGGAAATGTTGCTTATGCACGTTTGACAAACTGAAGTAAATCATTCATATCGGCGCTTTACATTTCACTTTTAGGGACTTTTTTTTATTATAAATGATTTGGAAAACAGAAACAAAGTTGATATTTGCGTCGACACTAGCGGTGGTTTCAGCGACCTTAGCAGTGGTTTGTTAAACTGTAGCAGTAGTTGCGTATTCACATATGCATATAATTGAGAATTTGTTCAAACCATGTAGCCTCCTTTGGTTTTTCCAAAAACGCAACCATGTTGTGAGTTGCGGTAGAAGAGTTGGGCACCATTGATGTTTATTTGAAATTGATTGCAATGATTGTTAGGTGTTGCGAATTATGATGTGTGTGGGTCTAAACTATGTTTTGCCCTAGCGATTGTAACTATATTTTTTATCCCCAATTGAATCAAAATTAATCTGTACTTTTCAAACAACCTGTTTTAACTCTTGTAGCGATTGTTAGTATTTTTGACGATTTATCCCCAATTGTGCTATTCTAATCGACCAAACGCAACCGTTATTGTCATCTACTATCTAGACACGATACCATTTTTGGCGTTTAGAAAAGTCGCATAAACCTCAAAATAATCAACTCACTCTACACATCTAATAACCTGAAGCGTTATGTGCTTACGTCAAAGTGAAGATGTTGATGTTTTTACAATAAGTTATGGTCTATAAAACACCTGGATATAATATTAATACACAAATACTCTAAATATGCCGAAAAGTTATATCAAACTCTAGCCTAGGACCTCCTTTTATAGGCTAAGGAGTCCTTTACAATATACATTATGTACTCTACAGGATAATTATACTTAGCATACTTATCTAATACAAAACATCCTACCCAAGAAATTCTAGAATGTTACATATTAAACCGAGACAATCATACTAGCAGTGAAAAACTACATTATCGGTGGTTTGCTCTTTATTTTAACCCGGCGCCCGCAAGCTCGTCATTTGTTACCTTTACCTCAGTCTATCCAACCCGATCTGCTAGGATTGGTAGACGTACACTTGCTTCGAGAAACGGGCTGCAATCAACAAAGGACCGAGACCATAATTTTCAGCCGTGTTGTTTGCCTCTCTTTGCACATTCTATCACTCCTTCGACCCAATACCCATTATACTTTATTCTTCCGCTCGGGGAGAGCGAGGTTAAATAATCGCACGAATTTGAACATCCCAAATGGCTAATGAGAGTCTAATCGGTTTAAACTCCCACCTTTGGTACGCCATATGGTCTGGGCATGCTTCCACAAACTTCAAAGGACATGGGTTTTGGGTGAAGGAATGTTGTGAATGGTCGCGGAGATGGGTTATTAGTCGTCATTTTCACCATTTGAGATACAAATAATTGTTATTAGTAGTCATTTAAGAACATGTTTCAGTTGTCGCAGCATCTTCTTTGCGTTTATGTTTTTGTTTTGGGGGGTAAAGGTTTAGGCTATGTATGGGCTTTTTGGAAACGACCGTGCGTGGGCAACGGGTTGCTGTTGATGGACGGATGTATTCTTTTTGTACTGTGTACCATCGTGATCTTTTTCTTATTAACATCTTCAACTTCTCTTTGGTGTTTCTAAAATTTGTCTGTCGAACTATTTTTGTTGGTGTAGGGATGGTTGTTTTTTTTTAATGTGTTTTCCCTTTATTTACCTCGTGTATTAATAGCGAGGATTTTACTGTTCTTGCACGCGGTATCATTAATTTTCATTTACTGTTTTGTGGGTAGGCACATGCCTAGCCTCCTACCCTGGGCATCTATTTTTCCTGTTGGATTTGTCATAAAACTTTTAGGGAAGGAATGTGAATATTTACTTGCAGAGTTTCTCTCCTTTTTTGGTATTTGGATAAGCCTTATCCGTAATTACAAACAGTTTGAATTTATCGGTTTATTATCCTTTTTTGTACTGAAAGTTTGCTATGTCTGTATATACTTTTTTTTTGGTAAAATGTAGCTTCCACAACTGTTGTTGGTTTTGGAAATGTTGTTTATGCACATTTGACAAACTGAAGTAAATCATTCATATCGGCGCTTTACATTTCACTTTTAGGGACTTTTTTTTTTTTATTATAAATGATTTGGAAAACAGAAACAAAGTTGATATTTGCGTCGACACTAGCGGTGGTTTCAAATGACCCTAGCAAATGGTTTGTTAAAGCTGTAGCGATGGTTGCTTATTCACATATGCATATAATTGAGAATTTGTTCAAACCATGTAGCCTCCTTTGGTTTTCCAAAACGCAACCATGTTGTGAGTTGCGATGAGAACTGTTGGGCACCATTGATGTTTATTTGAAATTGATTGCAGCAGATTGTTAGGTGTTGCGAATTATAATGTGTGTGGGTCTAAACTATGTTTTGCCCTAGCAGTTGTAACTATATTTTTTATCCCCAATTGAATCAAAATTAATCAGTACTTTCAAAACAACTGTTTTAACTCTTGTAGCGATTGTTAGTATTTTTGACGTATTTATCCCCAATTGTGCTATTCTAATCAAGAACGCAACCGTTATCGTCATCTACTATCTAGACACGATACCATTTTTGGCGTTTAGAAAAGTCGCATAAACCTTAAAATAATCAATTCACTCTACACATCTAATAACACAGAGCGTTATGTGCTTACGTCAAAGTGAAGATGTTGATGTTTTTACAATAAGTTATGGTCTATAAAACACCTGGATATAATATTAATACACAAATACTCTAAATATGCCGAAAAGTTATATCAAACTCTAGCCTAGGACCTCCTTTTATAGGCTAAGGAGTCCTTTACAATATACAATATGTACTCTACAAGATAATTATACTTAGCATACTTATCTAATACAAAACATCCTACCCAAGAAATTCTAGAATGTTACATATTAAACCGAGACAATCATACTAGCAGTGAAAAACTACATTAGCAGTGGTACGCGACTTGATGGTGAGGGTGGAATCCTTCTTGTTTGCTATCATTTTCTTGAAGGATTTCCCGTGGCTTGCTTTCTCGTGGGGCGGCCGTATTTTCCTATGGGATTCCCTGAGAAGTTCGATAGGCTTCTAAACAGGTTTCGCGTTTAAATCCGCCCCTCTGCGCGGTACTGGAAGAGCTTTTAGTGGGGTTGCTTTTCTCTTCGCGCAACTTTTATTTTAGAGCAATGGTAGAACCACATAAAGAATTCACAAAAAACACATCCACACGCTGACGTGATAGGTTTGAATTGAAGTGAGGAGAGAGAATTGTCACAAAATACACCAATCATCCCTACACGATATCATTGGATTTTTGTGAATTCTTTATGTAGTTTGCTCTAAATTTAATCGGCGCTACCAAGCTCGTCATTTTACCTTTAACCCGTCTATCCAACCCGATATGCGAGATTGGTAGACGTACACTTGCCGGGGCGGGCTGCAATCAAGAGGATCGAGAATGAAATTTCACCATGTTGTTTGCCTCTCTTTGCACATTCGATCACTCCTTGACCCAATACCCATGATATACATCCTTCTTCCGCTCGGGAAGAGCCGAGTTAGAAGGAACTACGAACTTTGAACATCCCAAATGGCTAATGAGAGTCTAATCGGTTTAAACTCCCACCTTTGGTACGCCATATGGTCGGGACAAAGCTTCCACAAACCTCAAAGGACACGGGTTTTGGTTGAAGGAATCTGTGAATGGTCGCGGAGATGGGTCAATTTAGTCGTCTTAGAAGCGACTAATTGTTATTAGTAGTCATTTAAGAACATGTTTCGGTTGTCGCAACATCGCTGCGCTTATGTTTTTGTTTTGGGGGTAAAGGTTTAGGCTATGTATGGGCTTTTTGGAACCGACGGTGCGTGGGTAATGGGTTGTTAACATCTTCAACTTCTCTTTGGTATTTTTTGTTGGTGGAGGAATGGTTGTTTTTTGTAATGTGCTTTCCCTTTATTTTACCTCGTGTATTAATAGCGAGGATTTTACTGTTCCTGCACGCGGTATCATTAATTTCCATTCTTGTTTTGTGGGTAGGCACGTGCCTAGGCTCTGGGCATCTATTTTTTCTTTGGATTTGTCATAAAATTTCTAAGGAAGGGTGGTTGCGATTCACATATGCACATAATTGAGCATTTGTTCAAACCACGTAGCCTCCTTTGGTTTTTCCAAAACGCAACCATGTTGTGAGTTGCAGCGAGAAGAGTTGGGCACCATTGATGTTTATTTCAAATTGATTGCAGCAGTTATTAGGTGTTGCGAATTATGATGTGTGGGTCTAAACTATGTTTTGCCCTAGCAGTTGTAACTCTTTATTTTTTTTTATCCCCAATAGAATCAAAATTAATTTGTACTTTCAAAACAACTGTTTTAACTCTTGTAGCAGTTGTTAGTATTTTTGGGTGTATTTATCCCAATTGTGCTATTCTAATGAGCAAACGCAACTGTTATTGGGCAATTTCGTTATTGGGCAATTTTATGTTATTGGGCAATTTCGTTTGAACCTCAGGCCACCGTCTAATTTGCAATCTGGGCAACTAAATGCCATAATTGGGCAATACTTGTTGTACGATCGGGCAACCATAATTTTTAACCATATGATCATAAAGGATAGACTTAACAACATAAACCTAACACCACTAAGTTTGGCATAGAAGTACTATCGCATGGTTAGCAGCATAAACTCATAATTATTTTTTAAAGGCAACAAACATTCATAACAGGTGGAACCATTCCTTATGCACTAGCCCTTTTTCTATGATCTCGAACCCTCTTTCGGTTTCGTGGTAGAAACACGCTTTGTTAGCTTCCTTCTTTGAAAGGTGTTGCACTCTCGCACCGCATGCGAGTCCTCTTCCTGCTATACCATGTTTTTGAAATAAAATTGTGACAAAGCCTGTAGCTTTTGCACAATGTAGACGTCCATGGATCCATTCTCATCCGCAAGGTCATAGATTCGTCGAACGTCATTGTCTATGTGCAACAATGTTAAACCATCTTCTAGTGCCTTATTTGGTGCAACATAAAATGAAGCCCATTTTCCCCCTCTAATATCATTCAAAACATGATCAAGCACCCTGGTAAATGCAACCAAGGTGGAGCTAAAGCAATGAGACATCGACAAGGCAACCGCTTACATAGCGGAGTGGTGAAATTCAAATTTCCGTTGTGGTGAACTTTAAATATGACTTCTTTGGTTTCCGCCATGTCCTATAAAACATAAACCCTAATAACAATTAGAATCAACCACTAGACTTTAAGGGTGTAGTGACCATACCTATAAAACATAAACCCTAATAACAATTTCAATAACTTTTAATTAAATAAATATTTAATAATAGAATATAAAATATAAAGTCGCACAATTATTTATATTCATATACTCTATAAATATATGAGCGAATAAGGTAACAAAGTACATACGAGGGAGTACAACAAACACGGATTTGTTTATAAAAAGAAGAAAAGGACAACGATTTTTTATTTGGATTCTTCGATGAAAGTCGACCGAGGGTAAGCATCCATGATGGCAACTTGATGAAAGACTTTTACTATTCTAATAAGATATTCAAATGACTTGTTCCATTGTGGCAATAACTTTGAAGAAGACTTTTTACAAAAAAACTTGTAAGACTTCAAGCGTTTGAAGCTATTGTCAAAAAGCTTTTGTATTTATTAAATTTCATTTTTCACCCAACATTAAATATGCAAAAGTGATTGCAAAAGCTTTTTGCAGTGGAGTAGTTGGTTTTGCAAAAGCTTTTTACCTCAATCATTTAATTGTATTCAATGCATCAAGTCTGTGGAAAACTAGAAGGGGGGGTTGAATAGTTTTACCAATTAAAACTTCCTTTTAAACTATTTAGATAGACTTATGTCAATCTATTTGGTTGTGTGTGTTGGATGTTGATAAACAAGCATATAAATATATGTAATGAAAAGATAAGAGTAAGAAGCACAAAACCACAGCGAGTATTTATAGTGGTTCGGCTACAAGGACACCTTCCTTGCCTACTCCACTCCCGAGTCACCTACTCGAGAGTTTGTAAACACTACACCAATCTCCTTATGGCAGAGAAGCCTTCACAACGTCGCCTACCCTTTTTCCGATGCTAGGCTAACCACCGGGTTCTTTCACACCAAGGTGAACTACACCTTCACAACGTCGCCTACCCTTTATTAGGTACTAGGCTAAGCACCTAGTTCCATTGCAATGGAGGAACTACTACCACACTACACCAACGACTAATCCCAAAGGAGATCTACTCCTTTACAACATCATCAAGGATATCAATATCCTTGGATCTAATGCTAGTCTATCTAGTACATCGAAACACACCATATCGAATGTACATCTAAGGCACCTTTCACTAATGCCTTTGACTAGATCTACAAGACACCTTTCACTAATGTCTTGTGTCTTCACTTCTAAGCACCTTTCACTAATGCTTCTAGTCTTGACTTAAGCACCTTTCACTAATGCTTCTTGTCTTGACTTCTAAGCACTTACCACAAGTGCTTATGCTATAGACGATAGATACCCTTCACTAATATCTTCGTCTTGACACTTGAGACATCTTTCACTAATGTCTTCAACACTACACTTCTTTGAAGAAGAAAGGAATCATCAACAAGATGACTTGATGAGCCTTGATGATGAGGAAGCATGGCAACTCATGGACTTGAGCTTTCTTGACTTCAAAGGTGGTGATCTTGCCTTTAAGAGGAACCTAGAAGATCACACAAAACAAAACTACAAACATAGATCTCTTGGATCTGAGGTTAGTGAGTTTTCAACTCAGGGAGAAAGTGTGTCAGAAAGGGGTGATCAATAATGAAGAAATGGCTCACTATTTATAGAGGAAAAATCCTACTATTCCCCGGATCCCAAGGATCCCTACCACAAGGGATCCGGCTAGCACAAAGCTAGGGATCCGTGGAACGCTCCTCTTTGCCCATGGGTATTTTGGTTATGGGTCATGGGTCATGGGTTGAACCATGGATCTTTGGTTAGATACAATGTATCTTTGAGTGCAATGCACTTAGTCACTTGGGTATGGGTTGATCCATGGGTTATGGATATTATCTATGTATGATATAAGCATGATGTCATGCAATGGGTTATGGGTCAAGATCCATGGGTTATGGGCTTTGGGTTGTACCCAACTACATTCAATGTATTTGCCCAATGGGTTGTGATACTTAAGTTTCTACCCATTTATATTACCCAATATACTACATACTAGTTATGTGTATATTTTATCCAAATATGTAAACACTAGTTGTTGTACATATGTATTACTTAAATCATAAAATCACTTATACTTGTTTTAGTGTTTTATGTGAAAATGTGAATATGTTAGAAACTATTAGTTCAAACCATTTACGTATTTTATTTGTTTCATTAATATGATTTTACGTTTGTTATCGACAAAACAATAGAAGATCGTAAAATATAAATAAGCGTTTTTACGGCTTATTTGTATTAACAATCTCCCTTTTGTTGATGACAAAACAAAAATTATTTTAAGGAAAAGCTAAAATTGTAAAAGTTTGAATTGTAGTTTTACTTTCTTCTCCCCTTTTTGTCGAAACAAAAGTGTTTGAAGGAAAGCAACACATCGTTTTAAGAAAACATGTGAAAGAAGTAAAAATAAAAAGAAATAGAGAGCAAGTAACGGAAAGGATCTCGTCGTTACTCCCCTTGACGAGTCCATCCCTAAGTAAGGGCATCAAGAAACTAATTCTAATCTAGTTCATTTGCAACTAACTTTTGCAAAGATTACGTCTATGTGATGGTGTGCTCCCCTAGATGATTGCAATTTTGCAACGGGAAGTCATGAAATATAAATCTAAGATTGCAAGTAATTTTGCAATGTATTGTTTTGACACCAAGCTCCCCCTAGTTTTAGGGTGTCAAATTCTCCATGTGTAAATTGAATAACTACAAAACAAAGATTAGAAAGCAAGTATAGTTCACAATTTCCTGCAAATGTGATTCAAGTTAGTAGAAAGAAAACTTTCATCTCACGGATCCCACGGTTCCCTCCTATTAGGGATCCTTCTAGGCATTCGAGGATCCGTAGTAGGCGATTAATTTCAAACAGCGGTGAAATAACAAGTAATGTTATCACAAAATGAGATATGAATACAAGGTAATCATATGCTCAGAAAAATAACAAGTAGCATGTAATTCCATTTAATAAAACTAGAGTTATGATATACATGAATCTAAAAACTAAGAAAATAGACAATACATGACTAGGAATTTCTAGACCAACTAACGCTTGATGCTAGGACACCACTAAAATCTTCTAGCTCAAGTTATGTTTAGGTTTAATCTCGTCAAAACATTCGAGGAGATGATAGAATATGAAACGTTGGTCTTCTCGTACTTCATGTATTAAACTTTCAACATGTTGACAATGATAGCAATCTTTGTCATGGCTAGGTAGTGGTGGTGGAAGAAATGAAATAGCTTGATGCGAAGGATCAAGTGAAGAGGCTTGTGGAGCTTCAAACGATGGAGGATTGGTGGAGGTACATTTGAGAATGACTCAACCAAGAATGATGGTAGTGGTAGAAAGTGTCAACTTCCATATGATCGGGTGGTTGACTTTGATGATTTCTTATAATCCAAATGGGATTATATGATGGAAGCGGCGAAAAGGAAGCGGAGCAAGTGTTGACTCAACACCTTGATTTTGAACCATTATTCCTCTAATGAGGAGAATGTTGTCGTGAGCGGATGGGACGACCTAGAGGCAAGTCCTCTAAATTGTAGAGATGTGTTGATGATAGTCGGGATGTAAATGAAATAGCTCTAGGAACCAATGGTGATGGTTTAGTGGAGATAATATTGTTTGGCCTAGGAGGTATGGTGGTGTTTGGTATTGGTAGTTTTGTGGGTACTAACCTTTTAGGAATTGGTTTGATTGGATGATGAAGGATCCTATCATTTGTTGGGTTGACCGGAGATGATTTTGTTGAAGAGATTTCATGTATAACACGCGCCTTTTTCATGGGTGGTTCTTTTGTGGATAAGTTACTACTTGGGGTTTTCCTCATGATGAGATGATTTCAAGAGGTTTGCAAAGATTTCTAAAGTCTTTGAAAGTTAGGATGAGAGTGATGACTAGGAGGTCCTAACAAAGTGGTTTATAAACCAAGAGATTTGGCAAGTGCATTTAAGCCTTAAGCCACTAGGATTCATTGGAATGTGATGATTAACATGCACAAAAGTCAACTTGAGAGGTTGCGATCTAGGAACTCATTTAAGATGAGATGGAGTGTTTGAGTTAGGAAGATGAGTTGAAATGATTGTTTTAGCAAGATTTGACATAAAGCGTCATCCGGTTCCCACGGTTCCTCCTCGAGGGATCCGTCTAGGCTAATCCTAGGGATCCGGCAATTCGTGATTATGAAAGAGGAAATGAAGTTTCTAAGATCTAAGACCTATAACATCTTGAGTGTTTGATCTTCCTAAATGTCTTAAATGAAGGGGTGCTTAAGTACTTGAAGGTAATGAGTGGTGTAGCTAATGATTGTCTTTTATGGAAGGATTTGGAACTTTCAAAGAGTACTAATGGATGAGCAAGGATGACACTAAAGATGAGAGTGTCAATTGAAGGCTAATGATCCTAGAGATCAGGTTGTGACTTATGATAGTGTTTTGAAAAATATCCTAGAGGCTTTGAGATGAGAAAATTATAATTTGATCAACTTTGATCAATTTTGAGGTGAGGATGATTTATGATCAATTTTGCCATAATCGAAAGATTTTAAAGACTAAGTAGAAAATGAAGTGTGAGTTTGAGAGCGGAAGAGTAATGGATTAAAATGAAACGGTAGATCTCAAGCGTTTTAGAGTGTGATCTAGGTGTGTGAGTAGGAAGGATCAACCTATCTTGATAAGGACTTAATTTGCCTTAAGACACTATGTTTAGCTTAGTGTGAGGTGTTCTAAGGATATGTTTGAAATATAATGCTTGCAATTGCATTTTACATTTCTTGGGATCCCACGGTTCCCTAAGTGAAGGGATCCGTCTAGCACAAACTTTGGGATCCGTCCATCTGCTCAGTAGGACCTTTACTAAAGGTATGCAATGATCTTGACAATGCATTATATCTCAAGGATAGTCTAAAGGAGTTCTAATACTAAGATATCAAATGTAAGATGTTTTATTTCATGAAAGAAATTGGATTACATTGATAGAGCACGGATAAAAGAGAATTGATCCTATTTTGGAATACTACTAGGTTTCTTGAGTGTTTTCACTAGGAGGATCATTATGTGATTGATGAGTGTTGGTGGAATCAAGAATGAAGAAAGTCTTCATGAGAGATATGTTTAGCGGTTCCATCATCTTGTTCACAAGTACGTACAACGGACTTTGAAATTGAGGATGGAAGTGCATAACATTATGATAGGCGTGTCAAGAACATTGCATAAGGGATGAATTTATTCTTGGAGCCTTGAAGATTTGCAATTCGCCTTATGAAGAAGTAGGCGAGATTGTATGGTTGTTGTGTTAGCAAACAAGACAACATGTGAGCACAACAAGCGGAAGAATTTCTCGATTTCCCTAAGACTCGAAACATTTTCACGTGGGGCGAGTGCAAGAGGCTTGTACTCTCTCGGATGTCCCGTGTGAGGATAATGTTTGGATAGGAGTAATATGGTCGAGGTTTGCATATTATGCGATTTAAATCTTCGGAGAGGTATGTGTGAACAATATGGGCTATTTTCTTCACGAAAGTTGAAGAGAGAATCAAGAGACCAATCTTGGTGAAGGCACATTGTCCATGATTTGGAATCCGGAGGATGTGAGCAAAATGCCCAAGGGTTAGAGTAAACTTTGGTTTTGATATAAAACCAAAGAGATAGAAGCGATCCTCGTTACAAAGCGAGTTCGACTTGACGGAAGAATTCCATTATGAACCTTGGACATATCTTCTCATTGATTTCAAGAAGACATTCTAGTCCTATGGCTCGGAAGGAGGTATTGATACCTTCTTCGAATTGTAGAGAGGTGTCTATAATACGTCCTTCATGGAAGTGACGGGTTTCGAGATTTTTGAACCCACGGACATGATTGCCAAGTGTGTTGTGCTCAAGAGAGATGTTAGGAGTGTAGACGCTAGTGAGTGAAAAATCAAACTCGTATTCATGCGTCATAGTTGAACCTATAGAAGTGATGGGTTAATAAGAGGGGATGTTTATGGTCAACCTATAATTATCTTAGGGTTTTATTAGATTTTTATTAACAATGGTTTTAGACAAGAAAGACACTTGACTCACTTATGGTTTTGACATTCTAGTGGAGTATACTTTTAGAAGAACAATGGTTTTAATTTGCTTGAAAAAAGCATTCTCCATGGGACGGATCCTTGTTCCTTTTCAAAAGGGATCCGGCTAGTATAACTTCGAGGATCCGTGGATCCAGTAGTAGCAACAGATTTGATAAAAACATAGGTTTTATATTTTATACCACGAAGTGTTTTATCCTACATTTTCTTTTAGCATGCATATATGACTTCTAATGTATCACGAAGGAATATGAAACATATAAATCACAAGAAAATAAATAATAACAAAGATAACAAGATTATTAGTAATATTGCATTTCAATGCTAAGGATGATACAAAGGATTGGGTATATGATCCCAATGTAGATTAACAACACAAAGTAAATGTCTCCATATGTGAACTTCATCATAGGGAACACAAGTGCGATGAGTGTTAAGGTGATGAGCACGAGTGCGATGTAAATCATGTTGATGACGGATCTTCTTGGTTTCGGTTGAGATGGAATGAGGAGGAAGATGAAGTTTATGAGTGAGAGGAAATTTTTGAATTTGGAAGAATTGAAAAAGTGAGGGTTTGATAGATAGGTCGACAGTGGGAGTTTTTATAGGGAAGGAGGAATTTTTGAAATTCGTGTTTTGTTTTATTATTGGATTAAAAGAAAACAAAACATAAGTTTTATATACCACGACTTTAGACGAGAAATAAGACACGTATGAAAGAAAAAGGCTTCCTAATGAAGCTTCATGTAAAACATGTAATTTGCACAAAAGATAATCATATAAATACCTAAATAGGTATACTTAATTATCAAGCAAAGTAAAAAGAAAATCATACCTCTGGCGCACTTAGCAATGTCTTTACAAATGACACAGCAAATGTCACTTAGACTATTCCCGCTCCTTTGCGTTTAAGATACCTTCTACACGTAAGTTTTGGGGAGGTGTTACGGGACTCGATTCCCATGTTTTGCGATTCATGGGCTAAGGTTCCCGAAACGGCCAAGGCCCACATCCATGACCAGCTACACGTAAGTTTTTTTAACATTTACTTTTTTAATTATTGTGTTTATTTATTCAAATGTGTTTATTTATTCAAACTTGTTTGTTTATTTAAATTTGTATATTTTTTTATTTATATTTTATTGCGACACTACTTTGATCTCGACCCGCATTCTTTGGCTCGAATGGAGACAAGATTGTTGTGATGTCGAGTATTATCTCCAAAAACGATACGATGACAACAAATATAGATACAAAAAGATCACTTTACTACGGCGGTGGGGTGGAGAGGATTGAGGAGATCAAAAGGCGATCCGGTGAACAAGGCGCAAGAGGATTGGGTTGCGTTGGTAAATTCTGGATCGACACTTTATAATAATAATAATTATCATTATCATTATCATTGTTATTATTATTATTATTATTATTATTATTATTATTATTATTATTATTATTATTATTATTATTATTATTATTATTATTATTATTATTATTATTATTTTATTATAAACAACACTTTTATTCAAAACTCATAGGATTTACAAGAAATTAGTGGGAAGGCAGAAACAAGTCTGGGCCCCACACCTCTAGCAATAGCAAAACCAATCCTATTAAAAATATGAACCATGACACGCGCTCAATGTCTTGAGTCATAGAGAATAGGCGAATGCGCTTTAGTAAGGTTCTTGCATCCTTCTCAAGTTCACCAAAGGAAGAAAAAGAAAAGGGAGAAACCCATATCCAATATCCGCACATTTAGCATCATACTTGGCACGTTTACGTTCTTGACATTAATGATCGCATACGGCATAAAATCGGTCATCCCGGTTGTGTCAAGGCGGCGATCCCGTAAGATCAACACAAACATCACGCCCGCTATCCAAGAGTAAAGTAATATATCGGTAGGACGTAAGGATCATCCCTATCTCCATAAAGCCCAATATCCACCTCCTTACGGTGAAATCCCGGACCGAGAGCATATATCAACAAGAACATCGCGCACAAGGTTATGTCGATGTTTAACGCCAACAATACCCGCACACGAAACAGCGTGATCCCCAAAAATATCTCCAGAAAATACCTTAGAACAGGCTGAACACGGCATCGAGCGGTGAAAAGAGGAATGACCAATCGATAACATAGCACACAACGATAAGCCCTAGCACTCATAGTTTGTCCCGGTCGGATATCGGAACCACCTAAGCCGGTCAGTATGATCCTCTTTAGTGAACTCCATAGCGCCATCTGTCAATCACCAAACCGGGCCCGAGCGGTGACAATGCGCTCGAAGAAGAGCGAAGTGCCACATCAAAGAAACACGAGCACACTCAAAAACCGAGGAGAACATGTGCGCATAGAAAAATATAACTTAGAAATACCGGCACATGTGCGGAGTAGCAACAACACGCATTGGGGATCATTAAGTTTAGCAACGACCTCCATAAGTTCAATAGTTTTAGCAACCCTTTTCGGGACCGACTTACTACCAAACTCAAAATCCACACTAACATGTCCGCTGATAATTTAGCACCATGTGAGGCGAGAAATATTGGGAGGAAAACACCATCACACTGCTTCTAGGGTCCTCACTGGCCAAAAACTTGATTTATCAACATTGAGGTGTAAGCCACGAAAAGGTCCATCCGTCATAATCAACTCTAAAACCTTACCCACAACCAAGGTATCACCAATAATAGTGCCATCATCCGGATACCAAGCTTGAAAGGAAGGTCAAAGAATCTCTAATTTTACATGCGGGGATGTAACAATATAGCACAAAGAAGAGGCCCAGAGGATCACCTTGTTGCACACCTTGATGAGACCAAAGAGTATGCTCACCATAATATAATCTGGCGGGATTAGATATGAATTCCACCCATCTGAAATAGTGGGAAATGAAGCCGAACCTCACGTAACATAATGACCCTATCCACCATGTTGAAAGCGTTTTAAAATCAACCAACAACATAAACAGACCAATATCACCCCACGGTCCTCAACCAACCGATTCACGGCATGAAGAATAGCTTCCCTCCCCGACACCCCAACACCAAGCGTAAATCATCTAAATAAGCGTCGAAGAGTGGCGATCATGGAAGCACAAACCTTGGAAACTAAACGCCTCAAGCAGTCCCAACAAACAATAGGACGGATACCCCTCTGGTTTGACTAAGGGTGTGAGAGGAGCACTAGCAATATACTCACCCAACGCCTCGGACATTTACCAAGAAGAAAAAGGTTCACCACTTGGGTGATAGAAGCGATCAACTCATCGAAATAGCCACGGTGCATCATTCAAACAATCCAAAGGTGTTGGGCACATGACCCATCCGCCCACAAGAAGTACCACGGAAACTCTTGATAATGTCAAGAGCGGTAGAAGGGATGTGGTAAGATGATGATGATCAATATGTATATCGAGCAAAGGAGGAGCGGTGAAAAGGGTGCTTAGCTTTTAAGTATTCAGAGTAGAAACATCATAAGGAGCAATACCGAAGACGAAAGAACTCGACCGCAGCGATATAATGACCATCACAAATCTTCCACTTACATTGCTTGACATTGCGATCACCCAAATCAAGCTATCATCATCAATATAAGGCGATCCGTGCAAAACCGTCAAGTTTTCTCCATGGTGACCACTTGTGAATGGCCGGTGTAAGAAACTTAAAAGCGACTTAAGCACGAATGCAATGAAGATCCGGGGAGTATAGTGTTTCCCAGGTCGTTATGTCCCGTGAGCTATGCAATGGATCACCAACCAGTATAGTGATCGAGAAATTTGAGCGAAAAAAGGTTTGATATGATTATAACTATAGAAAAAGCCAATAAATTACAACGGCTTAAATGCAAATTAAAGGAAATTAAAGAGATAAAAGTATTAAATAAACGCTATCACTATTTGCAAAATGATGTTTTGATTTTATGTTTTATAAAACTTAATTAAAAACTACGTAGCGTCTAAATGAAAATGTGAAACTAAATCAATATTAACCCTAAAAATATGAAAATGATATTTTACAAACCTAATGATAAAAGAAAATTTATAGAAAAAGAAAATTATTTTATAACTAATTATCAATTATTATTAATTAAAACTATTGTTTACTATTTAATAATTACCTAAAATACAAGAAAATATGAAATAAAGCTAGAAAAATAAAATTATGACTTGGAAAAATCTAAAATAACAAAAGAGAATTTTCAAAACTATTTTATATTTTTTCGATTATTTTGTATTTTCTAGGAATTAAAACTATTAAAACTAATTAAATGGCTTAAAATACAAATTTAACTAAAAAATCTAGAAAAATATTTTTTGTCTTTTATATTTATCTAAACTTAAGAAAAATGAAAAATTATTTTTGAAACTTTTCTTAATTTTTGTATTAAATGCTAATTAAAAATGCTTAAAAGCTGAATTAAATCAAGAAAAATACTAAGCAGTCTTTGGAAAAATCTGAAAAATTCAAGTTAAGCTTAAAATAATGCAAGGAATCTAGGAAAAATATAAAAAACAGGGGTTGTGTGTAGGAATTTGAGACTGCTATACAAGTGCTTATTGAAATAAGCACTTGAATAAGCCAAAGTGACACAACAAGCACCAAACTGAAACAGAAGGTATAAACTGCTAAAAGAGCTAAAATGCAACAAAAAACAACAGGCCTACACCACTGAAATACAAGATTAACAGATTTGGCTATTAGAGCTTATAAGCTAAAACAGTTTCTGGTTGCCTACTTTGGGCATAAGCACAAGCTACAAATTAAGCTAAAACTGAAAACCAGCAATTGGAACCTATCCTAGACCTGGTTGAGAACATGTACACCAAAAACTAGACTTAGACAAGCAGTTGAGAGATCTGTGCAACCTTGCAAAGAACTTAGAAAAACTCGACTTATCTTGAGTTTACGTAAACAGGGAAAAAGGACCTAAAAGAAGTCATTTTGCGACTTATAGAAAATTGTAAAATCCACAAAAATGATGATAAGAAAGGACACCAGTGAAGTTTTAAAATGCCAAGTTTCACTTTATATGGCTAAAAATGAGCTCATGAAAATTCCTTGCGGTTGGGCTCAAAACATGTTTTCAAGTTTTGACTTTTGAGAAGCGATTGAGAAAGTTTGACTTTCATGAACTTTGATTCAATTTGTGAGATGATTTTGATGTTATATGATGTTATGAGACTACGCAAGCTAGCTTAATGATTCTTGAACACAAAATAAGTGATTTGATTTACAAAATCCACGATTAAGCATCTGAGATGATTTTGTTGAGATTTGACTTTCGGTGTTTTGCATGCACAAACTAAAACAGATAAGAGCTCAAATTAACTAGACAAACATAAAACTACAAAGCCTAACCACTGAATATACCTAAAAAGAGATAGATCGGAGATCCAAACACACTTTAATTATTGTTTTGAACTAAAAGCGAATAAACTCTTGAACTAGCATGTGATTATGATCAAACCGATTTGAAATAACTTAAATACTACTATTTAAACAGGTTTTAACTACTTGTGACTACTAAAGCAGTTATGCTAAAACTAATGAAAATCACTTACAAGTGTCCTTAGCGCGATGGCTTGCCACTGCACATAATGGACCACTAGCCTAATCTAACCAACCCAATTGCTTCCAAATCAACCCATTTCATTCTGAACCAACCATTTTCATTTCGCATCAATTTTGCTCCAAGTTTGCCTTTTATTGACCGATTTCTAAGCGCTTGAAATTTAAAAGTAAGCTCACAAAAGCTATGATAAGCTAGTTTGAGCTTGTTTGAGCTTATAAATAAGTCGATTGAAGCTTATACATGAGATTTGGACACCGAAAATTTCAACGATGCTACGAAACATGAAGCTGTGACTATAACTTGAATTGAGATTTAAAATAAGTTACAATACACTTGAATACCTTTGTTTGATACAAATTAACTGGAAAATACAATTGAAAACTATTTAAGACATGATAATTAAAAAAACGACATACATTGTTAAAAAATAAACTAAGTACACTCTTTCTTCTCTGTCTTCCTTCTCTTTTATACCCAAAATGTCTTTCTCTCACCTCTCTCTTCAAATCCCAGCAACAATATTGACCATTGGATTGGTTGGAACCATTTTGGCCATTGGATGGCTTTTTGGCGCCAAAAGTTATTTTAACAGCTGGAGGTTGAGTGAGATTGAAGGAGGCATTAAATGATCCTTGGAGTGTTGTGTTTGGAGGAGGGTAGAGTAGGGATATGATGGTGGGTGCAGTGTGAGCAGAGAAGGTTGCAGGGTGATGATGGTGGTGATGCCGTGGTGGGAGGAAAAAGAGAGTCAAGGGTGTTTGACTTGGATTATTAAAGGGAGGGTCAAGGTAGGGGTCCAAAAGGCTAACATGGCGGGGGTCCAAAAGTATTTTGACAAGGCGAGGTGCAAAAGTGGTATTAATCATAAGGACCTAGGTTGCCATTACGAAAATTGAGGGACCATAAGCGCCAAATCTGCAAAGATGTTTGAGGCTGAAATTGAAAAGTGTTAATAGTACAAGGACCAAAGTCGACATTTTCAAATTTTCAGGACTAAATTTGCCAATTTTAAACTTGAAGGACCAATTTTGTAATTTCTCAAAACTTTTGACATTTTCACCAAAGGACTAAATTTGACAACTTATGATTTAAAAGGACCTTTGGTGATTTTACTTTTGAAATTATGTGCTCGGGGACTATTTCGACAATTTTAGAAACTTGGGGACTGAAGCGCCAATTATGCAAACTTTGCTCATTTTCATCGATTTTGAACATTTTGCATCGAAACATATAAAATGCAATTTTGGAATATTTTAAGTATTTTGATGCATTTACGAGCATTTTCAAACGTTTTGCGATTCAGATTGACCCAAAATGATGAGTATTTACACACTCATCAATCCCACACTAAACTATTGCTAGTCCCTAGCAATCTTTTGAAAAAACTTAATGGATTTGAATCTCTTTACCAAAAGCCATTACTCGGAGTAGCGAATGTTTGGTTCAAGTAAGAAGCATGGTACACCGATAACCATGTGATTTTGAGCAAACCACCGACTTCAACGGTTTGATTTGTCTTTACGAAGCCGTTTGCTTCGGACTAGTCAACTCTTAGATAAATTATCAATATTATCTTTGGTGAGTCGATTACCAATTATGGTTTTTCCTTTGCCTTTACCACAAGCCATAAACTTGCGGGCTAGCCAACTCTTCACTTTTAGGATATGGTGGTGAATACCATACAATTTTGGGCAAATTGCAAGTCAACGGATTTGAGATATCTTTACCAAGAGTCGTTTGCTCTGGATTAGCCAATCCTTTTGTTTATTAGACAAAGCGGATGATAACCAAATGAGTAAGTGAAAACACTTACTCCAAAAAAATTTTGGCCAAAAACGGGAATTAGGCGGTATAATTACATGATAAAATTCGTGAGAATCCCCAGCACTTAGAAATGAATATTGCCCTCAATATTCAAAGTACCTGCATTGTTATGCGGCAAACCGAAACGTAAAGGAAATACTACGACCATTATTTAGAAAGATTTTTTTTTTTTTTTTTTTTTTTTTGAGAAGACTTATATACAAAACATGCGGGCAACCCCCCACACTAGGGTGGTAGAAAGTAGAAAGAAGAAGCTAAGCTGTCAAGTTTTGTCACACAAGCTAGCCACTTGTGAATGGCTAACCGTAACAAACTTGAGACATTTCGAAATATGGGTGACAACCCATATGGCATCTCTTGTTTTGATTCCAGTCGCTAGCTTGACTCGATCCCGCATTCATTGGTTCATGGGGAAAGTTTGTAAATCCGGGACAACCACGGGGAATGTCCTCTCCAAAATAATGCTTCACTCGATGACCATTCACTTTAAAGTTTGGACCATCGGGTTGAGATAACTCAATGGTTCCATATGGATAAACCTTAGCAATGGTAAATGGTCCGGACCGGTGGATTTTAATTTTCAGAAAATCTTCAATCTTGAGTTGAAAAGAAGGACTCGATCACCAATGTTGAAAGCGGTTTTTGATTTTGAGTCATGAATCTTCTTTGTCTTTTGTTTATAGATCAAAGAGTTCTCGTATGCTTGATCACGGAGTTCATTTAATTCATTCATTTGAACTTTCCGGTGATCACCGGTATCTGAATATCAAAGTTGGCATGCTTCAAGGCCCAAGTATGCCTTGTGCTCGAGCTAAACCGGTAGATGACACGCCTTCCGTACACTAGCTTGTATGGAGTGCACCGATGGGTGTTTTGTAAGTATCACGGAAGGCCAGTGCGTCATCTAGCTTATCCGACCAAGAGGCGGTTTTCACCAACCGTCCTCTCAAGAATTCTTTATCCCGGTTAGAAACTTCCACTTGCCCACTTGTTTGTGGGTGGTGCGTGAGAGAGGCGGTGAGTTACACCATACTTTTGCATGACTCTATCAAATTGGTCATTGCAAAATCGTACCACGATCACCGATTATGGCTCGTGGGTTCCAAACCTAGCAAATAAGGATTTTAAGAATTTCACAACAACTCGGGCATCGTTGGTGGGCAAAGCCTTAGCTTCAACCCATTTTGACAAGTAGTCAACGACCACGAGTATGTATTTGTTACCACGGAAGAAGGAAATGGCCCGTAAAGTCAATGCCCCGGATGTCAAAATCTCGCACACTTGAATGGCGTTTGCGGCATTTCATTCCTTTAATGAGATATTCCGTGGCGTTGACAAGCGTCACGAGTTTTGACAAATTCATGGGCATCCTTATAAATCGTGGGCCAATAGAATCGGAATCAAACACCTTCTTGGCGGTGTAGTTGGGGCTATGATGTCCCCAGTGGGTCGAATGGCAAGCCTTGAGAATGTCATTGGCTTCGACCATACACATCGCGGATGACTTGATCCGCACAAATTTTAAACAAGTAGGGTCGTCCCGAGTAATGTTTCACATCTTTAAAGAATTTGTTCTTGTTGGGACGACATCCCTTTCACCACAAAGTTACCGCATGGTAATTTGCAAAGTCGACAAACCATGGGGTAGAAGAGTCTCCACGAAAAGAAACCACATTGAGTGTTTCGAGAGGAAATGTTTCATTTATTTCCTTTTCTCGAACACATCTTGGTGAGGGTTTCTAGGCAGGAAAGATGATCGTGACTAGGTTCTCGGCTCCTTTTTTTTATCACGTATGATGATATCAAATTCTTGTAGGAGGAGAACCCAGCGAGCAATCTCGGCTTTGCATCTTGTTTTGCAAAGAGATATTTGAGTCCGAGTGATCCGTATACACCACGCATTTGGTCAAGATAAGGTATGGCGAAACTTTTCAAACGCATACACCACGACTAATAATTCTTTTACGTAGTGGTGTAATGGGTTTGAGCTTTAGTCATAGTTTTGCTTGCGTAGTGGATTGGTGAAAATGCTTGGTTTTGCGTTGCCCCAAGGCGCACCGATTGCAAAATCACTTGCATCGCACATGATATAACACCCCAATTTCATGATCTGCAGTGAATTCAAGCGGGTGTTACTTCATGGCACTGTGATCATAACAATAGAAAAGCGATCTCTAAAGAAGTCGTTTAAAAGATATATCATTCGATTTATATAAATATCGAGTTTACAAAATGAGGTCCTAGTTGGTTCCATTGTTTACAAAATATATTAAATAGGTTTTCGAATGATAATAAAATTTATAGCCTTCTTGATATCCTTGCTCTTCCGTGCGACTTCCGACATTATGGACTGAAATACATGCTTAAAGCTGTCAACACAAAGGTTGAGTGAAATTCATAGAGTTTGTTAAATGGTTGAACACATTATGTTGGTAGTGTGAGTTAATTAGACTCACACCAATGGTTTGAAAACAAAGCAGATATTATTGCACTAAGCTCATGATACCGAAAGCGTTAACGACTTGTCAATAGAAATTGATATAATAGTTTGCGGTCATTGGTCAAGCAGTTGCCCTAATAGATAATTTGCCAATTAACCTATGGTTCTTCAAATAGAGTGCGTTTGTTTACGGACTTGGTCAAAAAGCGGGATTCGTCAATCCGATAGATCTATCCACATTATTCGCGTTCACCCGCAAGTGATTAATGGTTCATGATAATAGGGACTTAAGTTTGGCAATAGTGGTACTTAGTGCACATAATACATTCGAGATAAGCATACGGTTTCAAAGCAATGTGTTCGGTTTAAAATAAAGCATGTATCTCCCCAAGGGTTTGTAAAACAATTTAAGTAATAGAAAGTGGGGCTATGAACTCACCTCAAAGTAAATGATATCAAATGTATAATGAGAATGATGGATATGCCGTGAGAACTTCTCGAGCAACCTAAAATGGAATGTTGCGACTTAGGTTTGGAATAATGTTTAGGAAAACATAAACCATCCTATATCGTCTCTATGTTGATCATGATGTAGTACATGGTTTTGTGTATGTTGTTTATAGAAATGGTCTAGTTGTGAAAGCGAGTTTAGTTTATAGATATCGTACTACCGTTCGGGCCATCATAATTCGGAGGTCATGCGATGGCGTTAGAGAGCTAGGACACTTTAAATCGTAAATCCAAACAACTCGTCGATCGTTTACTCAAATGAAACCCTCACATGAAGCTCCCTACTTTTGTAGAACTTAGTAGATACAACATATGTTTTGAGTGAAGATTGTTATAACATAAAGTTTATCATGTTTTTAATAAGTATCTAGTTTTTACAAGTTCTCGTCGTTTTCATAAATATGATCACCTTAGTTAACGGTCTTGGGTAAACAAGCCTTAAGGCTTTAGCCATGGCCTTGCCGTGACTTTGGTCTTGACTACCATGGTCTTGAGACTTAGCTTTGACCTTAGCCGTAGCCGTGGTCTTGGCTTATGGCCATTAGGCCTCTTGGTTTGCTTTTAGTTGTGACAAAAGTATAGTTATGTGACTATATTCTGGCGGTTTCTGTTTTGAAAGATTTATGGCCTGTTTAAGCATTTTCAACGTCCGAGCTTCTTTGTTATTGAAGGAAAAGCGTCGTTCGGACAACTTTCGTGCTTTAACTTTTGATGATTCGGACCAGAAGGGCCTCTAAAACTTCAGATTTTAGGCGATAAGCTATTTTGGCGATTCATGTTTTAGTTTCGCTAATTTCTTTTTGTCATAACTTTTGAATCGTGTGTCCGTTTAGGGTGATTCAAATTGCTACGTTTTTGTTTTAATATTATCTACAATAATATGAAAAGTATCAGATCTATATGTGGTCGAGTTTGTGGAAACTTTGTACAAAAGTTTATCATTTATACACTTACTAACCCAAGTTTAACATATAGGTTCTTATAACTTGTTTTAAAGATTTTTGTACATCATGATCCAACATAGTAACTTTATATATAGCATGAAATAGTTAAGATTATGAATAATAAAGATGAGATGATGGTGGTGATAAGTTGCTTACAACTTTTGGCTTTCAAATAGAAAGGAGTAACTTAGTAAGGATAGGACTTTGATTGATCGCGTAAGACTTCGGATTGAGCTAGCTTTCCACACCTTGGCACCCTTGCAAACTTGAAGAGTTGGTGATGAAGTACTAAGTGACTTGAGTGGATCTAAACTCAAGAAGATCACTTAAACTTGCTAGAGATTTGATGTAGTGGCTTGATCTTTGGAACTTCCTTGCATAAACTTGGAGTTTATAGATCAAATGATGGAAGATGTGAGTGTTTTAGGGTATGAACGACCAAATTCAGTATGTGAGGGAGTTTATGATGTATTTCACTTCCTATTTATAGGAGGGTAAGTTTGGTTAACGATATATTGGGTTAAATATCAACCATGGTTAGGTTAGGACACTTGTAAAGATCTAAATGAACCATGGTTAGGATGATGCCACCAAAATGATGACTCCCCCCCCCCTAAGTAGGCCAAGACATGATAAGATGACTTAGGTGGTTATTTTTGATCTTATCTTGAGTTTAGAGTAAGTTTTGGTTCCGTTAAATGCCAACCGTAAGTCGTTAAGCCATAAAACGTAAAACCGGGTATCGTAAAAATACGAAACTTGTAGGAATGATGAGAGTCATCATTATACTTCATCTAAAAATATAAAATGGGTGATAAGTCTCATTGGATGCAAAACGTTGCTTAAAGTCGGAAATCTGGTCAAAAAGCGTAATCGCGGTTTATCGGAAAAGAACGAAATTTCGGAAACGACCGTGAATTTATTTAGAGTAGACTAAAATTAGTCTAAAAGTGATATGAGATGTCAAAATATGGTTTTAAGTCATACGCGGGATAACTTTACGATTATTCGTGAAGTTTAAAAGTTCTGTGATTTAAGCAAAAATGTAGAACGTACAAGGTTAATTCCTTTATGGTCAAAGGAGGAGGAAAATATGTCGACTTTTCCAAAAATGTAAAAGTGTCAAAAACATATTAGAAACACGGTCACGAGGAATCATTAAGTCGGATGTAAGTTGAATTGTTTAAAATGTAAGTTTAGTTTTGTTCTGCTATTGGGCTTATTTGCTAATATTAAAATAATAAATTTTAAAAATTCTCAAATTAATCATGAGTGATCTAAAATTTATCGATGCGAGGAAAATTGTCGGGGTTGATTTTTGTTAAGCGCGTGATGTTTAAGCGGTGGACCGTCCAAAAGCGAAACTTTAAAGCGATGTTTACTTAATAACTTTTGCGAAAATGATCTAACGATGGTGAATTCTCGGTTATTAGTAAAATAATTTATCTTACGAGAATGTGAAATAAAATTTTACGGATGAATAGTGAAAATGAATAGTAAATGTGAATAGTAAAGTGAATAGTAAATTCTCGAAAATAAAAAGTAACCTAAAAATGCGGTGGTTCTGATCTCACCCCTTAAAAGGAACTTAGTCCCGAAGTTCATTTCGTGTTATATGTTGAAGTGATGTTAGTGAATAGGTGTGTTTTCTTGCGGCAATTGGTTTATAGGATAACTAGTAATGTATCTCAACTTATTATTTTAGAGTAAGTAGTAATTTGTCATTGTCCTAATTTTTTTTTAACCTGTGAACAGTAATTGCCAGTTATTGTGAACAGTAGCCTAACGGCTACTTTTTATCCCATCAATACCCAAAAATTTTTCTTTTTAAACTTCATTCTTCCATACACTACTTAACCTTTCACCTACATCTCTCTCATCAATACTCCAAGATGCCGCATGTTATTATCATTATTGCGATCGTGTATTTTGTAGTAGCATCGATCTACTATGTTAACCTCTCGGAAGAAGAAAACAATCCGTTTTTGTTCGTGATTTTGGCGATTCTTATTCCACTCGTGGGTTTGGCAATATGCGTAGATAAGTGTTGGGGGTAATAGTTAGTTTTGTGAGAAAATAATTGTAATAAAACTTTGTTTGACTTACATTTTTGTGTAATTTTATCTTGTTCCTGATGAGTAGAAGAGTATGTAAGAATAATTCCATTTATCCTTAATTTGTGACTTGTTTGGTTTACTAGATATGTTTAATTTATTTAAAAAGGGAATAAGCTCTTGAAAAACTAGTTGTTGACACTCGGATTCATGTTAAGATGTGACCAAGTGGTTACGTTTATGTATGGTCTCGCTAAATGGCTTTGTTTGGTTTTATTTTGATCATCGGCCAACGCCTGTTAAGTATAGGGTGTGTTTGGATTAAAGTGTTCGAAGCCCACAATTAAAATAAGGAGTGGTGGTAGATGAGATTGAATATTCGTGGTAATGATGTGGAAAGGGTTCATTTAGTTATTGTATTTAATCTGATAAATACACATGAATTGTTTATACTCACACAAAATTTTTGTGATTCTCGAAAACCAAGTAGCAAATCAATCTGGCATAACCCATATATAACTACTCTAAGTATTTCAAAATTCATTTCTAAGTTGAACATAGGTGATCGGACTACATTCCATTGTCCCTAAGTTAAATATAGGTGATCGGACTATATTTAACCGAGGTTCGATAATTTTGAAATACTTAACTTAGTTATACTTGTATCATGCCCATTGATGTGACAAGTATTTTATTTAAGTATCTCATATAAAAGTAATATAAGTTTGTACATACGTAATAACCAAATATAAGTATGTAGTAGGAGTGTGTAACACAAGCGAGTAAGGCAAGTGTGCGTGAAATGGAAATTTCAAGTAGTTCTAAAACAATCCACACTGGGCCAGAATCATGGACTTTTAACAATAAGGGTTTCAAAAGAAAATTTTGATGAATGTAGAGAAAGTAGCTGAACTTCAGCTTTTGTAGATGATGAGTCAGTTTGTCCTTAGCAATCCCATATCTTGTATTTCTATTAGGGAAAATGGATAGATTGTGATGGGTTTTATGTAAAACAATATCATATAATGTTTATAAGATAACTTTTAGAGACTTTTGTATAACTTACAATATCTGAGGAGTAGTTGAGACCATTGTGCATCTCACAATGTTTGAGAAATTGTTGAGAGATCATTGTGTAACCCACAATATCTTGAGAAAAGATGGGGAGACCATTGTGTAACCCACAATATCTGAGAAAACGTTGAGACCACTGTTTCACTCACAGTGTCTCAGGGTATAAGAGAGACCACTGTAGGATTACAGTGTATGAGAATGTAATAGAGACCACTGTAGGATTACAGTGTCTTGAAAAATGTATGAGACCATTGTATCTCACAATGTCTAGGAAGTAGGAGAAACCATTGTAATAAGTTACAATGTCTTGGATAAAGTTTCGTAATCCTAAAATGCACGAGTAGATGCATGATTGGGAGATTGGGAAAAAAATTATGATTGTGCCGTAATGCCTTATAATAGGGATACGCAGATATGTTTAGTATATCGTTTAGCTAAAATGATTGAAAATATGTCAAGTGTATATATCAATATACTAGTATGTTTGTATAGCTTAAAAGTCACATAATCGTCTGGAGGATGGAAGGCACGGAGAACGGAAGGTGATGAGTGTGTAAATACTCATCATTTTTGTATAAAATAAACTGCAAAATCATCTGAAAACACTCAGAAACACATCAAAATGATCAAAATATCACAAATCAGTGTTTTATGTGTTTTAAATGTAAAAATATCAAAATCGGATGAAAAACATATCAAATTTGCAAAAATTGCGTTTTAGTCCCCAGTTTATAAAATTGTCAAAATAGTCCACGAGTCCAAATTTCAAAAGAAAAGTCACCAAAGGTCTTTTAAAATCATAAATTGTCATATTTAGTCCTTTGGTGGGAAATCTAAAGTTTTGAGAAAATTACAATTTAGTCCACGAAAATCCAAAATTGGTCAAAACTAGTCCTTGGAAATTTTCAAAATGTCAAAATCAACCCTTGGATTATTAAACTTGGCAAGACCAACCCTTTGACTCAATCTTCATAACTTACATGTTTGGTCCTTGGGAATTGGAGCTCTACACATTTGGTCCTATGTTATTAATATTACAAACCAAACGGACCTAATTTAAACCCCAAGCCCAATCTAAACACCCCTAGCCCAAATCCCTTTACCCGGTCCAGTAGACCCACAACCCGAACCCCAAACCCAATGATTTAAATAATATACCCGCCCTTCCTGTCCCTCGACACCTCTCATCGCTCCCTTGACCACTGACCGACCTCCATAGCTACTCTACTTCACCCATTGTTCCCCCACCTCACCTAACATCCCACCTCATTAATTACACCTTTCCACATCCACGATATCCAAACCAAAAATTGGCGCCAAAACGAGATGAATGGCCAGGATGAAGTTTAGCAAATCAAGGGCCCAGATTGTTGCTGGGATCCACTCAGATAAGTGAGAGAGAGACTTTGGAGCATAAAAAGAGCCAAGAGGAAGCTAGAAGAATAGTTAGTTTTAGTTTTCAAAATATGTATGTCGTTTTTTAGTTTGTAATCTCTAGAATAGTTTTCAGTTATGTTTTAAAGTTTATTTGTACTCAACAAAGGTATTCAAGTGTAATTGACTCTAATTAAGTGTCAATTTAAGTTTATGTTCGGTTTTCATTTTGTATGTTCCTTTGTTGAATTTTCTACTTTCAAAATCTTATGCAAAACCTCTTAGCAACTTATTTTTAAGCTCAAGTAAGCTCAAACTAGCTTAGTGAAGCTTTCCATAAGCTTACATTTACATTTCATGCAACTTTGGACATTGGTCAACGAAAGTCAATATTGGAGCAAAAATGGTACAGTAGCTGAAATTGGGTTGAAACTGAGCTGGATTACATTAGGTTAGGGGTTAAATAGGTTAGTGGTTCCTTGTTTCATCATTGGCAAGCCATAGTGGCTAGGAAGTTTGTAAGCTCTCATATCTGTTTTACATATTAACTTTTGATTACATTGATTGCATCTGCTATTTAGTGATTATTAGTATTGTTTGATCTAAGTTTGATGTTTGTTTAGTATCATTTAGTCATAATCTGCTATTTAGTTCTATAATCATTAGTTTAAATAGTGTTTGGAATAGCTTAAATAACTGTGATAGAGGTTAGCTAAACAGTTAGTAGTAATTGATTCATACTTAAGTTGATAATTGATAGTCATTTCAGGTCTTTGTGTTAGCAGTTATACTCAAAAAGTCAAAATCAAGTTAGAATTGATCTAAGATCTGTTACTGTTAAAATCAGTAGGTAACAACTTGCAAATTAGCTTAAAATTGGTAGATCTAGCTTAGAGTTATCATAATTAGTAGTAAAACATCATAATCAGTTCATTAATTTGGATCAAAGTGAGTTTAGTCAAAGTTTCACCATTGTTCTAAATAGTGAAACACGTGTTAAACGAGTTTCTGAGATCTTCGAGCTTGTGTAGGTTTCAATTTAAAGAGTTAGAAGCTAAAACTTGGCACAATTGTAGCTGGCCAGGTGTACTTTAGGACTGCACTATTGGTTTTTGGTCTAGATTATTGGTTAAGCTTGTGCTCAAGCCCCAACAGTAAGGGGTCATTAACTGTTTTGCTCATTTAGCAGTTGGCATTATTCATAGAACAGAGCTTAGAACTTGTTAGGAGTAGGTGTTTTTAGCTGCAATTAGCTTATTTGTGTACTCTTTAGCTTCTGTCACTTTTTGGTTGCCTATTTAGCTTGTTAGCTTATGTTAGTAGCTTATTTCATAAGCAGTTGCACTACATCTTTCAATTTTCACACATAAGCTACTTGTTTCTTATTTTTCATAGATTCATATTATCATTTTAGAATTTTCCTGAGTTTTTCATAATTTTTAGTTACTGTTTACTATTTTTCTTTATTAAAATCAGTTTTTAATCATTTTTAATTAGCTTTAATTGCAAATAATTAATAAAAGGTTCAAAAAAATAAGTTTTCATTTTTCTTAGGTTTAGATAAATATAAAAAGTTAAAAAAGTAATTTTCCAGATTTTTCATAGCTTATTTGGTAATTTTTAGTAATTTAATTAGTTTTTAATAGTTTAAAATTCCTAGAAAATAGAAAAATATTCAAAAAAATACAAAAATAGTTTTGAAAATTCTAATTTGATATTTTAGACTTTTCCATTTCATAATTTTATTTTTCTAGCCTAATTTCCTATTTTCTTGTATTTTAGGTAATTAATTACTCCCTCCGTCTCAATTTAATTGTCCATATTTCCATTTTTGGATGTCTCAAAAATATTGTCCACTTTCCTTTTTTAGTAAAAACTAGAGAATCAAAAGAGGGAATATTCTATTTATGTGGTTGAAAATTAAAGTGACCCCACTTTTATTAAACTTTGTGATTTCTCTCTCATGACAATTAAATTGAGACGGAGGGAGTAATAGTTAAAAATAGTTTTTAATTAAATAATTAGTTTTAAAAATAATTTTCTTTTTCCATAAATTTTCTTTTATCATTAGGTTTGTAAAAACTTCATTTCATATTTTTAGGGTTAATATTGATTTAGTTTCACGTTTTTAGTCAGACGTCACGTAGATTTTAATTTCGGCTTTTATAAAACATAAAACAAAAACATCATTTTAATTGTAGTGATAGCGTTTATTTAATAGATTTTATCTTTTTAATTTCTTTTAATTTGCATTTAAGTCTTTGTATTTGTGTGATATCTCGTGGTTATAATAATCTCAAATTCCTTTTTCGTTCAAATTCCTCGATCACTATCGTTGATTGATCCATTGCATAGCTCATTTGGGACATAACGACCGGGAGACTCTATACTCCTCGGATCCTCATTGATTTCGTGCTTAAGCGGTTTAAGTCATTACGACTTGCGGTTTTGCGCATCAAATTTTGGCGCCGTTCTTGGGAGTCAGGTTGATCTATCTTCCGTTTTAGCGATTAGTTGTTTGAATCCTCACTCTTTGTTTATATCATCCATCTCTGTATATATATATATATATCCATATTTTCTTCTAAAAATCCAAAACCCAAAAGATTTTCCTTCCTATTTTTATATAATGTTTTCCAAAAATCCAAAAGATTTTTCTTATCCACATTATCCGTTTGATTCTTTCTCTCGTATCCTCTAAGCGTTTAATTCTATCTTCTTGATCTTCTTTGCGTTTAATTACGATGGAATCATCGATTCCTTGTGTCGGTTGTGGAGAACCGCTTTTAGGTTTACCGTGTCGTTGGTGTACGTGCGAGCGATGCGGTAATGACATTCATAACGGAAGTTGTTTGTTTTGCGGTTCGAGGAATTCATGTTCTTATGATCAAAATTCTTTCAATGAGCCGAAAAACTTCTCCGACTACCCACCCCAACCCCAAAATTTTTCGTTCAATCGCCAGTATTGCTATGGTTGTGGGGATCCGTTAGTTGATTTCGATGTCAACGATGTTCTTGCGAGAGGTGTGGAAATGATCTTACGGATGGATTTTGTTCGTTTTGTGCTTGGATGTCGAAAACTCATGCACTTATCCGAACTTTTCCAATCATCCTCAAAACGATTTTAGCCACACTCCTCGGTATTCATTTGAGCAAGAACCGTGCTATCAAAGTTTTAATGACACATGGTTTCGAGAATGTACCGAATTTTTCTTGCACAAATTGTGGAGGTCCTCTCAATAATTTTCAATGTCAACCGTGGAATCAAAATTACTATACTTCGGTTTGACAATTTCCAACCTCCACAACACCATACGGTTCAAACTCCACACGAGCTGTTGCCTAAAGAAATTTCCCAAGATCTTGAAACCGCAATGAAAACACTTGAGGATATGATGAGTAATTTTAAGAATCAAGTGAGTGGTGAAAAGACCATAGGAGAATTGCTTGTCAAGAAGCGAGAGGCCCGCAAATCTAGGGAAGAATTATTAGCCCGAGAGCATGCGGCTCTAAGGCGTTCCCAATTTCTTAAAGCTCTATATGATGATGACGAGGAGGTTTTATCCTTTTAAAGGTAATATTTCTCAACCCCTCGGTCGGTTGATATTCCGTGATTGAGATTTCATCTCAAACAAGCGCTATCACACCAAGCTCCCAAAGACTCTCTCATCATGGGGATAAGCATCTGGCACTATTAGGAAGCGGAATCGTCTAATGTTGAGAACTTTATCCGATCCCAAGTGAGTCGAGGGAATTCTTGACCATGAGTGTGATGTGTCTTCTCCTCTTACAAATGATCTTGTTGAGACTTTCTCATTTTGGCGGTGATTATAGTGATGCCGATTCTTTATATTCTAAAGACATAGAATTTATTGATGCATCACTTCCACATTCGAGATCGTCAACTTAGAAGAGGATGTTGACCATGTTGTTTCCACAACAGTTAATACGACTATCACTAATCCCTTATTCGAATTCGATTACGAATTTACTCTAAATTCGATTAATCCAATCTTTGATAGTGATGAGTCGACACGGAGACTATAATGGACGAGGTGCATATTTATAGCCCACAGTATCGCACATGTCCCACCTCCGTATACTCTTCATGAGGAGTTCTCCGGTGAACTCACTCATATCATATCTCCATTTGGAGTATGATTACGTGGATGGCAAAAATCATGATCGGGAGAGAATCTCAATTTGCATAGTTATGACAAATCTTCCCACCCTCCCAACCGAGATGCCTTCCAACCCAAAGAGCTCAACCAATAAAATCCAAATAAGTGCAAGCGCACTTAATCCGAGGAAGAAGATCTAGTCATGATTGTTATCATGATTTTCCTTCTTTCTTCACCTACTCGGTGATTTCTTCTCGTTCCCTTTTCTCCTTCGGAATGAGGACACTATCTTTGACCCGGCATTTTCATTTATCATTTTGAGCGGTTCTCTCTATATCTCATCGGTGTGGAACTTTCGCGTACTTCAATGTTTATCAAACATCTTGAGCGAAAGTCCGATTGAGATTGTTTCTTCCATTTTGCTTCCCATGAACAAATTAATTAGGAATTCGAGTCAAGCTAGCGACTCGGAAATCAAAAACGATAGCATGCCATATGGGTTTTCACCCATATTTACATCTTCTTACCTCTTTCTACCACCCTAGTGTGGGGGTTGCCACATGTTTTGTGTATAAAGTATTCAAAAAAAAAAAAAAAAAAAAATCTTCTTTCTAAATAATGGCCGTAGTATTTCCCTTTTACGTTCTTTGTTTCGGCATAACCGCGGTACTTTGAATATTGAGGCAATATTCATTTCTAAGTGTGGGGATTCTCACGAATTTTATCATGTAATTATACCGCCCAATCCCGTTTTGGCCAAATTTTTTTTTTGGAGTAAGTGTTTACACTTTCTCATTTGGCTATCGATCCGCCATGTCGTAAGACAAAAGGATTAGCTAATCCAGAGCAAACGGCTCTTGGTAAAGATATCTCAAATCCGTTTATATGGCTTGCAATTTGCCCAAAATTGTATGGTTCTCAACTCACCATATCCTAAAAAGTGAAGAGTTGGCTAGCCCGCAAGTTTATGGCTTGTGGTAAAGGCGATGGAAAATCCATAATTGGTAATCACTCACCAAAGATAATATTGATAATTTATCTAAGAGTTGGCTAGTCCGGAAGGTGCGGCACGGTAAAGACAAATCAAATCCGTTGGAAGGCGGTGGTTTGCTCAAAATCACATGGTTATCGGTGTACCATGGTTCTTACTTGAGCTGAAACATTTGGCTACTCGAAGTAATGGCTTTTGGTAAAGAGATTAAAATCCATTATGTTTTCTCAAATCATTGCTAGGGACTAGCAATATCTCGATGTGGGGATTGATGAGTGTGTAAATACTCATCATTTTGTATAAAATAAAGCGCAAAATCATCGAAAACACTCGAAACACATCAAAATGATCAAAATATCACAAATCGTGTTTTATGTGTTTTAAATGCAAAATATCAAAATCGGATGAAAACATATCAAATTTGCAAAATTGCGCTTTAGTCCCCAAGTTTATAAAATTGTCAAAAATAGTCCACGAGTCCAAATTTCAAAGAAAAGTCACCAAAGGTCTTTTTAAAATCATAAATTGTCATATTTAGTCCTTTGGTGGGAAATCTAAAAGTTTTGAGAAAATTACAATTTAGTCCCTGAAAATCCAAAATTGGTCAAAACTAGTCCTTGGAAATTTTCAAAAATGTCAAAATCAACCCTTGGATTATTAAACTTGGCAAGACCAACCCTTTGACTCAATCTTCATAACTTACATGTTTGGTCCTTGGGAATTGGAGCTCTACACATTTGGTCCCTATGTTATTAATATTACAAACCAAACGGACCTAATTTAAACCCCAAGCCCAATCTAAACACCCCTGGCCCAAATCCCTTTACCCGGTCCAGTAGACCCACAACCCGAACCCCAAACCCAATGATTTAAATAATATACCCGCCCTTCCTGTCCCGACACCTCATGCTGCTTCCCACCACCACCACCAACCGACCTCCCATAGCTACTCTACTTCACCCATTGTTCCCCCACCTCACCTAACATCCCACCTCATTAATTACACCTTTCCACATCACGATATCCAAACCAAAATTGGCGCCAAAACGAGATGAATGGCGGGATGAAGTTTAGCAAATCAAGGGCCCAGTTATTCTTGGGATCCACTCGAGATAAGTGAGAGAGACTTTGGAGCATAAAAGAGCCAAGAGGAAGCTAGAAGAATAGTTAGTTTTAGTTTTCAAAATATGTATGTCGTTTTTTAGTTTGTAATCTCTTGAATAGTTTTCAGTTATGTTTTAAAGTTTATTTGTACTCAACAAAGGTATTCAAGTGCAATTCAACTCTAATTAAGTGTCAATTTAAGTTTATGTTCAGTTTTCATTTTGTATGTTCACTGTTGAATTTTCTACTTTCAAAATCTTATGCAAAACCTCTTAGCAACTTATTTTTAAGCTCAAGTAAGCTCAAACTAGCTTAGTGAAGCTTTCCATAAGCTTACATTTACATTTCATGCAACTTTGGACATTGGTCAACGAAAGTCAATATTGGAGCAAAAAATGGTACAGTAGCTGAAATTGGGTTGAAACTGAGCTGGATTACATTAGGTTAGGGGTTAAATAGGTTAGTGGTTCCTTGTTTCATCATTGGCAAGCCATAGTGGCTAGGAAGTTTGTAAGCTCTCATATCTGTTTTACATATTAACTTTTGATTCTGTTGATTGCATCTGCTATTTAGTGATTATTAGTATTGTTTGATCTAAGTTTGATGTTTGTTTAGTATCATTTAGTCATAATCTGCTATTTAGTTCTATAATCATTAGTTTAAATAGTGTTTGGAATAGCTTAAATAACTGTGATAGAGGTTAGCTAAACAGTTAGTAGTAATTGATTCATACTTAAGTTGATAATTGATAGTCATTTCAGGTCTTTGTGTTAGCAGTTATACTCAAAAAGTCAAAATCAAGTTAGAATTGATCTAAGATCTGTTACTGTTAAAATCAGTAGGTAACAACTTGCAAATTAGCTTAAAATTGGTAGATCTAGCTTAGAGTTATCATAATTAGTATTAAAACATCATAATCAGTTCATTAATTTGGATCAAAGCTGAGTTTAGTCAAAGTTTCACCACTGTTCTAAATAGTCAAAACCTGTGTTAAACCAGAGTTTTACAGATCTTGCAGAGCTTGTGTAGGTTTCAATTTAAAGAGTTAGAAGCTAAAACTTGGCACAATTGTAGCTGGCCAGGTGTACTTTAGGACTGCACTATTGGTTTTTGGTCTAGATTATTGGTTAAGCTTGTGCTCAAGCCCCAACAGTAAGGGGTCATTAACTGTTTTGCTCATTTAGCAGTTGGCATTATTCATAGAACAGAGCTTAGAACTTGTTAGGAGTAGGTGTTTTTAGCTGCAATTAGCTTATTTGTGTACTCTTTAGCTTCATCACTTTTTGGTTGCCTATTTAGCTTGTTAGCTTATGTTAGTAGCTTATTTCATAGCGGTTGCACTACATCTTTCAATTTTCACACATAAGCTACTTGTTTCTTATTTTTCATAGATTCATATTATCATTTTAGAATTTTCCTGAGTTTTCATAATTTTTAGTTCTGTTTACTATTTTTCTTTATTAAAATCGGTTTTAATCATTTTAATTAGCTTTAATTGCAAATAATTAATAAAGGTTCAAAAAATAAGTTTTCATTTTCTTAGGTTTAGATAAATATAAAAGTTAAAAAGTAATTTTCCAGATTTTTCATAGCTTATTTGGTAATTTTTAGTAATTTAATTAGTTTTTAATAGTTTAAAATTCCTAGAAAATAGAAAAATATTCAGAAAAATACAAAAATAGTTTTGAAAATTCTAATTTGATATTTTAGACTTTTCCATTTCATAATTTTATTTTTCTAGCCTAATTTCCTATTTTCTTGTATTTTAGGTAATTAATTAATAGTTAAAAATAGTTTTTAATTAAATAATTAGTTTTAAAAATAATTTTCTTTTTCCATAAATTTTATTTTATCATTAGGTTTGTAAAAACTTCATTTTCATATTTTTAGGGTTAATATTGATTTAGTTTCACGTTTTTAGTTGTACGTCGCGTAGATTTTAATTTCAGTTTTATAAAAACATAAAAACAAAAACATCATTTTAATTGTAGTGATAGCGTTTATTTAATAGATTTTATCTTTTTAATTTCTTTTTAATTTGCATTTAAGTCTTTGTATTTGTGTGATATCTCTGTAGTTATAATAATCTCAAATTCCTTTTTCGTTCAAATTCCTCGATCACTATACGTTGATTGATCCATTGCATAGCTCATTGGGACATAACGACCTGGGAGACTCTATACTCTCGGATCCTCATTGATTTCGTGCTTAAGCGGTTTTAAGTCGATTCGACTTGACGGTTTGCACGCATCGAAGGCTATAAAATGTTTTGTTTGTAAAAGTAGTTATAGTTTAAGTCTCAATTAGACCCGTTTCTCTATAAGCGTGGCTCGATACCAATCTGTAACACCCCAATTTCATGATAAGCGGTGAATTCAAAGCTGGGTGTTACTTCATGGCACAATGATCATAACAATAGAAAGCGATCTCTAAAAGTCGTTTAAAAGATATATCATTCGATTTATATAAATATCGAGTTTACAAAAATGAGGTCCTAGTTGGTTCCATTGTTTACAAAATATATTAAATAGGTTTTGAATGATAATAAAATTTATAGCCTTCTTGATATCCTTGCTCTTCCGTGCGACTTCCGACATTATGGACACGAAATACATGCTTAAAGCTGTCAACACAAAGGTTGAGTGAAATTCATAGAGTTTGTTAAATGGTTGAACACATTATGTTGGTAGTGTGAGTTAATTAGACTCACACCAATGGTTTGAAAACAAAGCAGATATTATTGCACTAAGCTCATGATACCGAAAGCGTTATGACTTGTCAATAGAAATTGATATAATAGTTTGCCGGTCATTGGTCAAACAGTTGCCCTAATAGGTAATTTTCCAATTAACATATGGTTCTTCAAATAGAGTGCGTTTGTTTACGGACTTGGTCAAACAAGCGGGATTAAATCAATCGGTAGATCTATCCACATTATTCGCGTTCACCCGCAAGTGATTAATGGTTCATGATAATAGGGACTTAATTTTGGCAATAGTGGTACTTAGTGCACATAATACATTCGAGATAAGCATCGGTTTCAAAGCAATGTGTTCGGTTTAAAATAAAGCATGTATCTCCCCAAGGGTTTGTAAAACAATTTAAGTAATAGAAAGTGGGGCTATGAACTCACCTCAAAGTAAATGATATCAAATGTATAATGAGAATGATGGATATGCCGTGAGAACTTCTACGAGCAACCTAAAATGGAATGTTGCGACTTAGGTTTGGAATAATGTTTAGGAAAAGCGAAACCATCCTATATCGTCTCTATGTTGATCATGATGTAGTACATGGTTTTGTGTATGTTGTTTATAGAAATGGTCTAGTTGTGAAAACGAGTTTAGTTTATAGATATCGTACTACCGTTCGGGCCATCATAATTCGGAGGTCATGCGATGGCGTTCGAGAGCTAGGACACTTTAAATCGTAAATCCAAAGAACTCGTCGATCGTTTTACTCAAATGAAACCCTCACATGAAGCTCCCTACTTTTGTAGAACTTAGTAGATACAACATATGTTTGAGTGAAGATTGTTATAACATAAAGTTTATCATGTTTTTAATAAGTATCTAGTTTTACAAGTTCTCGTCGTTTTCATAAATATGATCACCTTAGTTAACGGTCTTGGGTAAACAAGCCTTAAGGCTTTAGCCATGGCCTTGCCGTGACTTTGGTCTTGAATACCATGGTCTTGAGACTTAGCTTTGACCTTAGCCGTAGCCGTGGTCTTGGCTTATGGCCATTAGGCCTCTTGGTTTGCTTTTAGTTGTGACAAAAGTATAGTTATGTGATTATATTTACGGCAGTTTCTATTTTTGAAAGATTTATGGCCTGTTTAAGCATTTTCAAGGTCCGAGCTTCTTTGTGTTTGAAGGAAAGCGTCGTTCGGACAACTTTCGTGTTTTAACTTTTGATGATTCGGACGGAAGGGCCTCTCAAAACTTGATTTTAGGCGATGAAGCTATTTTTGGCGATTCATGTTTTAGTTTCGCTAATTTCTTTTTGTCCTAACTTTTGACTCGTGTGTCCGTTTAGGGTGATTCAAATTGCTACGTTTTTGTTTTAATATTATCTACAATAATTTGAAAAGTATCAGATCTATATGTGGTCGAGTTTGTGGAAACTTTGTACAAAAGTTTATCATTTATACACTTACTAACCCAAGTTTAACATATAGGTTCTTATAACTTGTTTTAAAGATTTTTGTACATCATGATCCAACATAGTAACTTTATATATAGCATGAAATAGTTAAGATTATGAATAATAAAGATGAGATGATGGTGGTGATAAGTTGCTTACAACTTTTGGCTTTCAAATAGAAAGGAGTAACTTAGTAAGGATAGGACTTTGATTGATCGCGTAAGACTTCGGATTGAGCTAGCTTTCCACACCTTGGCACCCTTGCAAACTTGAAGAGTTGGTGATGAAGTACTAAGTGACTTGAGTGGATCTAAACTCAAGAAGATCACTTAAACTTGCTAGAGATTTGATGTAGTGGCTTGATCTTTGGAACTTCCTTGCATAAACTTGGAGTTTATAGATCAAATGATGGAAGATGTGAGTGTTTTAGGGTATGAACGACCAAATTCAGTATGTGAGGGAGTTTATGATGTATTTCACTTCCTATTTATAGGAGGGTAAGTTTGGTTAACCATATATTGGGTTAAATATCAACCATGGTTAGGTTAGGACACTTGTAAAGATCTAAATGAACCATGGTTAGGATGATGCCACCAAAATGATGAATCCCCCCCCCAAGTAGGCCAAGACATGATAAGATGACTTAGGTGGTTATTTTTGATCTTATCTTGAGTTTAGAGTAAGTTTTGGTTCCGTTAAATGCCAACCGTAAGTCGTTAAGCCATAAAACGTAAAACCGGGTATCGTAAAATCTGAAACTTGTAGGAATGATGAGAGTCATCATTATACTTCATCTAAAAATATAAAATGGGTGATAAGTCTCATTGGATGCAAAACGTTGCTTAAAGTCGGAAATCTGGTCAAAAGCGTAATTCGCGGTTTATCGGAAAAGAGCGAAATTTCGAGGAAAGCGACCGTGAATTTATTTAGAGTAGACTAAAATTAGTCTAAAAGTGATATGAGATGTCAAAATATGGTTTTAAGTCATACAGCGGGATAACTACGATTATTCGTGAAGTTTAAAAGTTCTGTGATTTAAGCAAAATGTAGAACGTACAAGGTTAATTCCTTTATGGTCAAAGGAGGAGGAAAATATGTCGACTTTTCCAAAAAATGTAAAAGTGTCAAAACATATTAGAAACACGGTCAGGTGAATCATTAAGTCGGATGTAAGTTGAATTGTTTAAAATGTAAGTTTAGTTTTGTTCTGTATTTGGGCTTATTTGCTAATATTAAAAATAATAAATTTTAAAATTCTCAAATTAATCATGAGTGATCTAAAATTTATCGATCGAGGAAAATTGTCGTGGTTGATTTTCGTTAAGCGTGATGTTTAAGCGGTGGACCGTCCAAAGCGAAACTTTAAAGCGATGTTTACTTAATAACTTTTGCGAAAATGATCTAACGATGGTGAATTCTCAGGTTATTAGTAAAATAATTTATCTTACGAGAATGTGAAATAAAAATTTTACGGATGAATAGTGAAAATGAATAGTAAATGTGAATAGTAAAAGTGAATAGTAAATTCTCGAAAATAAAAAGTAACCTAAAAATGCGGGTGGTTACACATGAGCTCAAAGGGTAAATCCCAGTCGGGGGCAACTAGAATGGGTGCTTCCGTAAGCTTTTTCTTTAGTGTTTCAAAAGCTTGATGCACTCGGGAGAAAAGATAAAAGGAGCATCTTTTTCGAGAAGATGGGTCATAGGCGGCGATTTTAGAAATCTTGAATGAATCTACGATAAAACCGGCATGACCTAGAAAACTCCTAATACCTTTGTGATAGTAGGGTGAGGCGGTTTAGCAATAACATCAACTTTGCTCTATCTACCTCAATCCCATTCTTGAAATCTTATGGCCAAGGACTATGCCTTCTTTGACCATAAAGTGACTCTTCTCCCGGTTTAGACATAGATTGGTGTCTTCACACCTTTTAGCATTTGTCTAAATGGGAGACATGTCTGAAATGAGTCCCCAATGACCGAGAAGTCATCCATAAACACCTCCATTGTTTCCCGATCATGTCGTGGAAAATTGCCATCATACATCGTTGGAGCGTGCGGGGAGCATTGCATAAGCCAAAAGGCATACGTGCAGCAGGCAAATGTCCCGTATGGGCGGTGAATGTGGTTTTCTTGATCCGGCGGATCAATGGGGATCTGAAAGTAACCCGAGAAATCATCAAGGAAACAATAGTACTCGTTCCTCGCTAATCTCTCAAGCATCCGGTCCATGAAGGGTAGAGGAAAATGGTCTTTCGGTGGCTTCGTTTAACTTGCGATAGTCAATACACACGCCATCCGTAACCAATCGAGTTGGAATTAACTCGTTTTCTTCATTGTGACAACGAGAATGCCACCCTTTTTGGAGCGCAATGAATTGGGCTAACCCAAGGACTATCGAGATCGGGTAAATCAAACCGGCATCAAGAAGTTTGAGAACCTCTTGTTTGATAACCTCGTGAATCTTAGGATTCACCCTTCTCACGATGTTGAATTGCTGGCTTGAAGTCATCCTCCATTAAGATTTTGTGAGTACAAAACTCGGGTTGATACCCTTAATGTCGGAGAGTTTCAAGCAATTGCTTGCTTGTGTGACTTCAAGACCTTTATGAGGCAGTTTTCTCCTCCTCGGTCAAGTCTTTAGCAATTATGACGGGTAATTTATCATCACCCTCCAAAAATGCATACTCGAGATGAGGAGGTAGGTCCTTAAGTTCAACCTCGGAAATTCATCGGTAGAAGTTTGTCTTGATTTAATTTCCTCAATCGTGATTTCTTTCGGAGGAGTGAAGGTAATGGATCTTCATTTAGCAATTGCTCAAGATAAAGAATATCCCCTCCGAATCATACACACCATCAATTCAGCGGAATTGATTCATCGATAACAAGAAATTCATCGATCTCTTCGGAAGAAGTCACCTCCCTCAAAGCGGAGTGAGAGGGGAAGAGTTAGCAATGATAGGTTGAGAAGATGTGGTGGAATCCCACCACGAATTATGAAGATAACCAAGAAACTCTTGAGAGTACTCCTCTGAAGCAATATCAATTAAATCGACTCGATTAAGCGATTCGATGTCATAATTTGAGGAGTACCTCAAGTCGATCGAGGTTAAAGGTACGACTTCATTACCCACACGTAAAGTGATTTCTTGCTCAAATACATCGATAAAGCACGACCGTCCTCGAGAATCCTCGTCCAACAATAAGAGGAACCCGATGATCGGCATCGAAATCAACAACCACAAAGTCGGTGGAAAATGGAACTTTCCTACTTTCACGAATACATCCTCGGCGATGCCAAGAGGGCCTTGATATAGAACGGTCTGCAAGCTCAAGAGTCATGCGGTAGGAATAAGTTCGGAAGAAAGTTTCTTCCACATGAATAAGGCATCAGTTAATGCTAGCACCAAGATCGGCGGTGAAGCATTCAATCATCCGGGAAAAACACAAGGAAGAAGAAATTTTCCGGGATCTCCCGACTTCTGGAAGCTTCTTTAACAAGGCCGCGGCGGTTCTCGTTCAAAGGAGTTTTAGCCATCTCAAGCGACTTTTCCTTGTTGCTCAACATGTGTTTGAGTAGATGCAAACTTGGGCATCAACATGATGGCATCCATGAAGCTTATGTCAAGTGAAGCTCTTGGAAAATTTGAAAGAATTTTCCATTTGATGACTAGCTTTCGCGGAGTTTTTGCTCATGTAAGCGTGAGGGTAAGGAATAGAAGTTTTGGATTTGGGGTCACTGTTGGAGGTTCAAAACAACTCGGGCTTGGGTTTGGGGACAACACGAGGATGACATTCTTTGGTACTTCCGTTATTAGTAGGAAGTTCCTTGACCTTTGTCGCCTCGGGTTCACTTTCCACTACCTTCGGAGAAGAAGAGCAGGTAGTAGGAATAGCGGGTCCAGCATATGAAGCACCACTTATGGTTGTGATCGCCTTTGCATCGCCCCTCGGATTAGCGATCGTGTTGCTAGGTAGAGTACACGAGCCCGAGGGTCGATCATTTAAAGACTTCTTAATGTCGAAATGGGGTGACCAACAACCGATTCATTTCCTCTTGGGATTTCATGAATTGTTTCAACAACTCATCGAGATGATGGTCGGTTGGAACAATGGCTTGAGTTTGCACAGAAAATTCGGCCTCTATTGTTAGGATTAGGGCCTTGATTACGCAAATTTCCTTGATTATTGGCATGAAAATACCCTTGGTTGAAATTTCACGACACAGGTTTCTATTGAAATTTCCTTGGTGTTGGAAATTTTGATTACGATTTTGAAAGCAGTTGTTTGGACTAAAATTACCTTGGTTTTGGAAACCTTGGTTTGGTCTATTTTGATTCGATTACGGTTTTGATAGAAACCGGGAGGTCCAGTAGTGGTTAAGGCGGTGGTTCGGGTCTATAGAGCACGATATTGATTGACTCACGATTAGAGATCCGCCACAACATTAGCTTCAAAAGGGTTACCATCGGTGGCCATACAGTTATAATAAGCATGGGGGCCACCACAAGTAACAGACTTCCACTTTCTTTACTTGACAGGAGGTGAAGTTTGTGGAAAGAGACTTTCTTTGGTTGGAAGAACCAAAGCTTGGATAGCTTCCATGAGTTTGTCAATCTTAGCATCGGTGCTAGATTGACTCACGAGCGATGAAGAAGAAGAAGGACCAACACCGACTTGGGAAACAACCGGCTTGCTTCGTGCGGTCGGACTTTAGACTTATTTTCAATTATCGCTAAAGCTTCTTTGTGGTTTTGCTTAGGAAATTTCCTCCAGCGGAGGAATTTAGAGAATCTTGATCGATTGACTCACTCCATTGTAGAAAGTATCGAGTTGCATCAACTCGGAGAAACCGTGGTGAGGACATTTGTGAAGCAATTCCTTGAAACGATCCCACGATTCATCGAAGGTTCATCAAACTTCGAGTGAATTTGATGATTTCATTTTAAGACTCGTGGTTTTGGAAGGTGGATAGAATTCATTTACAAATTTCTTCACCGGATCTTCCCATGTCTCAATAGCGGGGGTTGTTTTCAAGCCAAATCCGGGCTTGCCCTTAAGAGAAAATGGGAATGAAGAAGCTTAACAAACATCGGTAGGGGCGTTCTTGTATTTGATGGTAGATGCAATCTTGTTAAACCATCGAATATGAGCATGAGGATCATCCGCTCAAAACCGTAGCGATTTGAGGTTACAAGATTCGATAACCGGTCTTGAGTTCAAAATTTTCACCACGATGGCTGGTACAACGATAACATCTCCATACCCGTCGATGGGTGCACGGAGAAGCTCACACATAGGCGTTCTTCCGCCATGATAGCGGAGTAGTGTGAGCGATCCGGATCTCGGATCCGGTGATGGAAGCGAAAGTCTGGACACGCCTTCTTGGAATCTTGACAAGCTCACGAAATGGGCTCACGAGATCTAGAAAAGCGATGCGCATACACTAGAGTTAACTCTAAGGAAACTCGAGTTAAGGAGAAATGGGAATTATGAAGGCGTTTTATAAAAATGGGGTGAGAAGAATATTTATGGGTTTTACGGTTCGACAAGTAGATATCACAACAAAATCAATTAACACAAAATCGAGGCAAAACAACGATGAACTTAACCAATAATCACAATATGAATGGCTTCTTTGAAAAAGGTACACCAATCACAAGGACACAAAGGCAAGTTTTAAATCTTTAGTTAGAACTTATTATGATCGCACCCCAGTTAGGTAGAGCACTTCCTTGGTTTGCGGTGGTAATCTTTTATGTTGTTTAATATTAAAGAAAACGACAAATCTTTTTGTATTTTTATTTTTGATACATATAGAAACAAAAAAAAATATTTTGTGTTTTATCGTTTTTGGTCATTTTTGGGTTTTGGATTTTTATAAGAAAATATGGATATATATATATAGATAGAGATGGATGATATGAACAAAGAGTGAGCATTCAAACTATTAATCGCTAAGCGGAAGATAATCACTGACTCCCGGCGGCGGGCAAAAATTTAATCCGTGCAAAACCGTCAAGTTTTCTCATGGTGACCACTTGTGAATGGCCATTGTAAGAAACTTAAACAGCTTAAGCACGAATGCAATGAAGATCTGGGAGTATAGTGTTTCCCAGGGTCGTTATGTCCCAATGAGCTATGCAATGGATCACCAACCGTATAGTGATCGAGAAATTTGAACGAAAAAAGGGATTTGATATGATTATAACTATAGAAAAAGCCAATAAATTACAACGGCTTAAATGCAAATTAAAGGAAATTAAAGAGATAAAAAGTATTAAATAAACGCTATCACTATTTGCAAAATGATGTTTTTGATTTTATGTTTTTATAAAACTTAATTAAAAACTACGTAGCGTACAAATGAAAATGTGAAACTAAATCAATATTAACCCTAAAAATATGAAAATGATATTTTTACAAACCTAATGATAAAAGAAAATTTATAGAAAAAGAAAATTATTTTTATAACTAATTATCTAATTATTATTAATTAAAAACTATTGTTTACTATTTAATAATTACCTAAAATACAAGAAAATATGAAATAAAGCTAGAAAAATAAAATTATGACTTGGAAAAATCTAAAATAACAAAAGAGAATTTTCAAAACTATTTTTATATTTTTCTGATTATTTTTGTATTTTCTAGGAATTAAAAACTATTAAAAACTAATTAAATGGCTTAAAAATACAAATTTAACTAAGAAAAATCTAGAAAAATATTTTTTTGTCTTTTTATATTTATCTAAACTTAAGAAAATGAAAAATTATTTTTTGAAACTTTTCTTAATTTTTGTATTAAATGCTAATTAAAAATGCTTAAAAACCGAATTAAATCAAGAAAATACTAAACAATCTTGGAAAAATCTGAAAATTCAAGTTAAGCTTAAAATAATGCAAGGAATCTAGGAAAAATATAAAAACAGGGGTTGTGTGTAGGAATTTGAGGCGCTATACAAGTGCTTATTGAAATAAGCACTTGAATAAACAAAGTGACACAACAAGCACCAAACCAAACAGAAGGTATAAGCGCTAAAGAGATAAAATGCAACAAAAACAACAGGCCTACACCATCGAAATACAAGATCATGATTTGGCTATTAGAGCTTATAAGCTAAAAGCAGTTTCGGTTGCCTACTTTGGGCATAAGCACAAGCTACAAATTAAGCTAAAGCGAAAACCGACAATTGGAACCTATCCTAGACCTGGTTGAGAACATGTACACCAAAACTAGACTTAGACAAGCGGTTGAGAGATCATGCAACCTTGCAAAGAATTAAGAAAAACTCGACTTATCTTTGAGTTTACGTAAAACAGGGAAAAAGGACCTAAAAGAGAAGTCATTTGCGACTTATAGAAAATTGTAAAATCCCACAAAAATGATGATAAGAAAGGACACCAGCTGAAGTTTTTAAAATGCCAAGTTTCACTTTATATGGCTCAAAAATGAGCTCATGAAAATTCCTTGCAGTTGGGCTCAAAACATGTTTTTCAAGTTTTGACTTTTGAGAGCAGTTGAGAAAGTTTGACTTTCATGAACTTTGATTCCAATTTGTGAGATGATTTTGATGTTATATGATGTTATGAGACTATTGCAAGCTAGCTTAATGATTCTTGAACACAAAATAAGTGATTTGATTTACAAAAATCCCACAGTTAAGCATACAGGACAGATTTTGTTGAGATTTGACTTTCAGTGTTTTGCATGCACAAACTAAAACAGATAAGAGCTCAAATTAACTAGACAAACATAAAACTACAAAGCCTAACCACTGAATATACCTAAAAGACAGATAGATCAGCAGATCCAAACACACTTTTAATTATTGTTTTGAACTAAAAACTGAATAAACTACTGAACTAGCATGTGATTATGATCAAACTGATTTGAAATAACTTAAATACTACTATTTAAACAGGTTTTAACTACTTGTGACTACTAAAACAGATTATGCTAAAACTAATGAAAATCACTTACAAGTGTCCTTAGCCACAGTGGCTTGCCACTGCACATAATGGACCACTAGCCTAATCTAACCAACCCAATTGCTTCCAAATCAACCCATTTCCAGCTCTGAACCAACCATTTTCATTTCTGCATCAATTTTGCTCCAAGTTTGACTTTTATTGACCAGATTTCTAAACTGCTTGAAATTTAAAAGTAAGCTCACAAAAAGCTATGATAAGCTAGTTTGAGCTTGTTTGAGCTTATAAATAAGCTGATTGAAGCTTATACATGAGATTTGGACACTGAAAATTTCAACAGTGCCACA